>PQWD01009161.1:0-296169 GCA_019425675.1 Leucinodes orbonalis
GGAGTGTGTTGTGTTTGCACATTTTGATTCTTCCAGCACCATTTCACTGTGGGTCAACTCGCCTTAGGAAGGTTCCACCCCCTTTGTCGTCATACCATTTATTGGTACAAAAAGTTTGGTTCTTCTTTCATCATCCGAGGTGCAAGGCAGTGGAATGACCTTCCTGCGTCTGTGTTTCAAGATACGTACAATATAGGGATTTTTAAGGAGAGTAGGCATTATTTGTGTTTGCGTGATATACACATCCATCAGTGATCAAATGCACGCAAATTTATAGTGAAAAAAAGATAAAAGACGACACTTGTGGTGTCTGCTGGATATGATTTTTTTCATCTAGAACTTATAACAATCCAAAGTATAATTTAATTTTGTGGTTTATTCATATAATATCCTTACAATCCAAACCGAATGGTGGCCTTGTCACAAATATCTACCAGTATAAAATTGCAACAGAGCCTCGTAAATTGTTAAGGTATAATAGATAAATAACTTTAAGGCTTAATAGCGACTGTAGCTCTATATACCTACTATAATCAAAATAATTGGTTGGTGATACTTAGATTTTGCAATGACACAAACACCTTACGTTATGTTTACACGAAATATCAAACAATAAGAGTTTAATATATAGCATACGTACTTTAAAGTACAAATAATTTAACAAAATAAGAATATACGTAAATTTTACGATCTCCAGGTAAAAAACATTATGAAGGAAATAAAAAATAAGTAGGCCGTAGACTAGACACTGAGTCGTCTAGGTAGATGCCACCGCAGTGCAAGATATCGTCCCGTAAAATAGCGTAACACTGTAAGATAGTCAAATTACCGGGTATAAGAGATCTAACATCTGGCGTCTCGAGTGACGGGCACATAGCAGTGATGACTAAAGACAATTATTACCTTCTGTTATTAATATCCTTCAACACTGCTTCTGTCATGGTCAGACGTATCACTTACTCGCGTGAGCGAACTAAGCGAGCTGACCGTCCTGTTCACTTAAAACATTAAAAAATTACAGAAATACTATAAAACAAAACTTAACTGGTCTCTAGCTCCGGTTTCCCCCTTTTTTTTATATACTCACTCGATGAAACTCCACGCAAAACGTTGTTTCAAAAAAGTCTTATGAGAGGCATTTGTATTAGTACCTAAGGTCGAGCCATTAATGTCAAAGCATGACACTTCCACACTTATGTTATACCATAGGATAAAAATACCAATAGAATAAATAAACTGTTTATTAGACTTATTTATTAATGCAAATGGTCTATTTTAAATAGACTATCGTTGTCCTTTGTAACATATAAAGTATGTGCAATATCGCAATATCATACTCGTACAGTTTTCATTCAACGTCATGCTTTCATTCTTCAGAATTGAGCAGACAAAGAACGACTGTTTTGAAAACAATTTCAGTTTCACATCTAGTGTTTAATGTTTAAACAGCAGGATATCAGTGGTTTGTACACAATATCCAAAGATACCAAATAGAGCGTATCATTCCAAAGGTTTATGCAATGATTAGAACACGAACCATAACTAAGAGCGTAGCAGGAGGGCCAGGTAATCTCAAAAGTTTATATTTGGGGAGAAAGGTGAACCGGTATGTGCTGGTGTAGCAAATGTATAGGAATGCATAGGCTAAGCTGACGTAAATATTATACATATGTACTATAGTAATCATAAGTACGAGTAAGCTGACAAACTTGCTATTATTAAAATAGGAACAATCAGGTACAAATGTAACCCAATATTATATCTAATTAAGAGCGTCGGTGGCTCAGTGGTGTGGACTGTCGCCTTCCTACCGGGAGGGCTGAGGTTCAAATCCCGACACGTACCAATGTATTTTCGAACTTTCGAAAATATATGTACGTTATCCGGCGCTCTTACGCGAAGGAAAACATCGTGAGGAAACCTTCATGCACGCCTGCGAAGAGATTCGAAGGTTGTGTGTGAAGTCGTCCAATCCGCACTGGGCCCGCGTGGACGACTAAGGCCTAATCACCCTATACGGGTAGGCTCGTTCCCCTCGGTGGGGACGTTTAATGAGCTGATGATGATTATATCTAAGTATCGGGATTTCATTTCCCAGTGAAGTTCGTAATAAAAATCATACAATATACTTTATGGCATCAGAAAGCCCCAAACAAACATTTTGAACTTTAGCACGAGTCACGCATAAAAACTGAGCGCAAACGCACATAATTAACAGAAAAAACTATTTGCAATGGACTGTAGCATCAATTGTACGAGTTGAAGTAAAAAAACCGTCCACTTTAAGTACCTCTGAGGCTTGTTGTTGGAAACGTATGCTATTTTTATAAATAATAAAATCCGGGCTATTATGAACTTTTTGCATCTCACGTAATATGCATGTAGTAGTTTTTAAGTTCGGTAATACCAAGAATCTTAATCTTACCTACTAACTTTTTATACATTTCATACAAAAGTGTGTTTTAAAGACTAATGAACAACGTGTGATTAGATATGAAAACACCATCCGCTTCAACTGCTAGCTAATATTTTTTCCTGAACATATTTAAGCAACTAAAAGTGACCTATAATTACCGTGTTTTTTATGGAGAGTGGCTGTGCGTAAGGTTATCTGTGTATCATAAATTCATCTATTACTGCTGCCATAAAACATTATTTTTTTTATTTTTTTTGTGATTGCTGCATGATCTATAGTTGGTGGGTACAGATTCGTTGTTTCATGTCATTTTTTGATGAGCCTAAACACAATAGAATGGTTGAAAAATACACAACCACATCAGAGTTATGGGTGTTTGATCTTAGTATTATTGTAAATTTTTAAACCGCATACATAAGTTACTAACAAGGTCGCCACTTTGAAAATAATAATGGATGATCCACTGTCTAATTGAATACCAATTTTATAATGTAACTGCACGAGTCAACAAACGTATAACAATGACAAATAATACAAAACTACTGGTTGATGCGTAATAAAGCCTTATGGGACACAATTACGAACGTTGCAATTATTCAATGAGTACGTCAAGTTCGGCTACAATAGAATGATAGGCTGTGTAAAGGTCATCAAAGATCCATAGAATATCCCATGATCTTCATCACCTTTGACTATAGAACACTGGCATAATGTCAAGCGCGTTATTATGAACACGTGAATTTCATGCGCTATTGTTTTATTTTTTCGCAGTATGCACGTGTTTTTATTGAAAATCTAGTTTTTTTTAACATCATTTCATTTATCATCATCACATTTTAACAGCTGTCGAGCTGGGTTTGTTGTCTCTTGATGACGTAATCGATCACGCTTCTTTTTCCAGGGTGGACTTTTCGTTGATGGTGAAAATGCCTGTAAAACTTCAATGGGCAAGTGGCTAATACAGATAGCATCAGCCTAAAAAAATCCCAGAGTGAGACTCAAACCTCAGCTTAGCATTGTAGGGAGGGATTCATTTATAGTGGATTGTATATTTCAAAGTTTTATGTAATCAGGTATTGAACTTTCTATTTTTCGAATTTTCAAGTAGGTATCTCCTCTAGATTCCTCTTCCCATAGAACATTTAATTTGAGGTAGAACATGACGTTTCATAAATGTACAAGCAATAAGTATCACATCTCATACGATAATTACACGACTTTTTGATAATACGATGATTTTTCACAGCACAATTAAGTAAAACATGATTTGAAATTTTGATATTGTAAATAAAATATATAGAATCAAAACAAAATTACCAAACAACACAAAGATGGCATGCAGTAACAGAACGACATGTTTTATACGCAGATAATATTAACTATTGCGGCCTTTGATGTCATGAAATTGAAACAATAGAATTATTATCATGGCAGCCATTAAAAGGAACATTATTCTTATGATCTAATTGATCTATTAAATCACTTAATTAAATATAATATGTTCGTATTCAAATTCGTTTTTGCTCATTCGAGCTTATTTAATGCTTATCTAACCATGTTACGAGTATATATTGATTATATAATCATTATTGTTGTATAATTTACAATCGTTTCATACGTTAACTGCACCCTTTGAAAAATTAAACAAAAACATTATCTTACTTTTGAATTGAAAGGTGCACTTTGTATAAAAATGAATGTCAAATTAATAAACTAGGTATCCCTTCTCACTCGTACTATGGAATCAAATAACCGCCTTAACGCATTTCGTTTCGATCCGAAGATCTCAACAATTATAAAAATCTGAAACGGCCTTTGTCAAGTAATAAAGGTTATGTACAACGTCTTTAGCTTCTTTATTATCATCAAAATCACATAATCTGTTATTAAAATTTTAATTTATATAGATATATTGTTGCAATTAAGGATCTCAAAAATAGAATTATCACGTCCTTTTCTTTTTTTATGTTACCAATTAAGTGACGTCAATAGGCGCTACTTATTCTAAACATTAAATTATTTGTAGTAGGGTTATTTTAAAAAGATAATACTGAATGATAATAAAGCATATAAACATCACTGGAAAGACATAACGTAATAGATGAAACCAAGCCGCACACTTCACTTTTTATTGTTGACACTTATAGCAAACATACTTGGGGATACCCAAAATTAGTTGTTGTAACTGCTATAGCAACAAATAATGGTTTTAAATTAACATCAGTATGGTGGTGACATGACTATGTATGAATATTATCCTTAAGTAAACTCCTTGAACACAATTATTAACCTTTGCTTAAAATTTTGCGGTAATGTCAGCTGTAAAACCTAAAAGTTCATATATTTTTTTAATATTCCATGTTATTTCGTAATTAAATACTATAACCTCATCACTATGGCATCGACGCGTTAAATTTCAGTTATTATTAAGTTCATTACCTCAACGGCAGATATAAATCCTGAATTAATTAAGGGATGCCTAACCTTTACCCGCCCAGATGAACCAAATTTTAAATATCAGATATCACTTTAGAGTGTATAAGGTAATGGCAGTGTATTTCCTGAGGCATTACATCATGTACAAACAATACTATTTGAGCAAATTATTGTTCACTGTCAATACCCTTATGACACGAATGGACTTCTGCTAAATTCAAAAATAAACGTATGTAATTCAAAATGCAATTAACGCGGCAAAATAACACGATACTGAAATACGTAAAATGTTTATAGCCAATTCAAAATTAGACTGTAATGACCTTAAATATAACCTAAGTTTAGTTCACATACTCTTACCTTGGATTCGAGGTTTTTGATAGATAAGTGAAGGTGCAGATTAATACTGGCGAGAGATCTGTTAGAAAGGTCATGTACGAAGCATGGCGAAGAAATGGTTCTTCAGATTTTAAAATTTGTCTGAACTTTAACAATTTTAGATCATTTTTTATTTTTTTAGTCATATAGTATACATATAATTGTATGTTATAAACAGATACATATTGCTGAAAATGACCCAATGATTTGAGAATCAATTATAATGTTAAGTGTAAAAATGCTAAATAAATTAAAACGATTTCAAGCGCGATAAACATATGACAATATAAATAAGCATATTATCATACATTCATAGAGCTAGGCCCTCACTGTTTGGTCGTATTTAATAAGTATTTATTTATAATAAAATAAACTTTTTATTTAGTTAAGAATATTTGCAGTGGTGGAAGTAACATGAACTTATCTTCGACGAGCCATTTGGTATTGCGGTTGAGAGGTCGACAGCAACACCAAGTTCCGGGTTCGATCCCCGGGCAGTATAAACATTTGTGTGCATGAACATGTCTGTTTGTAATGGTCTCGGTGTTTTCTATGTATAATATGTATGAATTTGCAAAAAAAAAATGTATTTAAGTATATTTATCCGTTGTTTTGTACCCATAATACAGCTTTACGCTTAACTTGGGCTAGATGGCACTGTGTAAATGTCAGTGGATATTTATTTATACTTATATCCTCGCGTCAATTTTGATGCTTTATTAGATGTCCCAATACTGATTAATTGAAAAAAGTAAATCCTAGATAAACAAGTGATCAGTTCACGTCATTTTACTTATCATAACAGTTATAGGTCGTCTTCTGTAGTAGCTGAATACAATATCTTCAAGTATTACTAGTAATTTATAAGCCTCATTCAAAGAAGGACATGTCGTCGTTATTAGAGAATACCATGACACGGAAGGTCGACAATTTTCATGCACGGAAGGAACGAGAGCTGAAAACAAACGGATTTTAAAGCGAGAGTACGACGGTAAAACACTGGCATGATATCAAAAAGTTCCTTGGAGCACTCGCCATAAAAAGGCTATATTAAGTATAAAACACACAGAGAGCTAAAGTCTCTCTGGAATTCCACAGACTTTTGGATTTTAAGTAGTGATTATGTCTTACTAGATGACGAAAATGTCAGCGTTCTGGTACTATACAAAGGTTCCCAATTTAAGGCTCTAAAATTGCGGCGAAATGGATCCTGTAAAGACACTGCAGTGTTTGCTTCGCGCTCGACTTGGCGGCGGCACTGCTGTGCCCCTTCGATTGCTAACTTGAAATATAATCTTATCATTTACATGGCAACCTGTCTACTGCTTAATCCAAAAATCCATTGTGTTTATTATATACTTAGATCTACTACTAAATTGTGAATGGGTCTATCAGGATTTAATTTAAAGTGTGAAAGTCCACTTTAAACATTTGACCCTTGCTATTGCATATGTGATCGGTTGTAAACCTATTATACCATATAAATAACGTTTTGCCGTTGCGTTATTGTTTTACGAGGTTGTTAGCTTAATGAAAATGAGTTTATACCTTTAAAACATGACCAATTGAAACAATGACTGACTATTGAATCTTTTCGTACATAAAGTACATTTCAAAAAATTAACTAAAAATCCGGTGACAGATATTCATTCAATTCAAATTGTGGAACAAAGCAAAAGATTTTTTTCTGAACGAATGCATTTCTTTCTAAAAGTCGTTTTATTCTGAGGGTGTAAAAATATAATTTAGGTGTATATTATCTATTTAGAATAACGTAAAATTAACTTGTATTATATTATTACAAAACACCAATTCGAATGGCTAATTACGTAGGTTCTTTTAACAATAATGCAATAAGAAAGACGTCAATAAAAAGACTGACAGATATTTAAAACATAACACATAATTAACGATGTGTTTTTATGCAGAAAACACTGCAATGGTTTTAAAATTGTTAATGGGCTTAAACTAACATCTGTGTCAATAAAAACGTATAGTTAAAGACATAATTACCTTTAATAATAGCGTAGTAAATATAAATATAAATTATGCTGCATAGAAAAATTATGCAAAACATTATTTTTCTCTTAATTTTAGTTTGAAATTAATTGGATCGAAGTATTCAAATTTGAAGTAATGGTCGAGTCTCTGGTGACATGTTTAGAGAGTAAAAAGCAGTGTATACAAAGAAATAGCTATAGGTACTTAATAATTAGTTCACAAACAAACAGTCCAGTTGACAACTCAATTGTACACTGTTTTTATTGTACCAGTGCCTTTTAATGAAACATCAGACATCTCAAAATTCAAATTACATTGTATTACTTTTGACCGATAATATGCCTCAATGTATGGAATCTCACTCGTGTAAAAGTTTGGGAAGTAAAAGAACGACAAACCTAAATTAGGCAATTCAGAGTCGAAAAGATGCCAAGATACCTATTCTATCTAGAAACATAGCAGGTTCTGATACGACTTTTCTCAAGCTTATTAATCAGTGATATGGGTACAACTGATATTATGAAACAATTAGATCTAAGCTATCCTGAATAGTAACAATCGAAGCTATAAATCTCGAAAAAAAACTGCCTAGTGCGAGCCGAACACGCGCATGAGGGATCCGGAGCAGGAAATAACATAATATAAAATAATAATTATTAACTTAGGCACCTACCTATTACATATTTCTTATTAGAAAATAGTGGTTCACCTTTTTTAACGTATAAAAATCACCTGCCTAGATGTCGTTCAAACCAAAGTTTGGTGACAGTTTGCAGAGTACATTAAATTTTATCATTCCCCTATTTTAGAAGATGAAGGGGAGGGGGGGGGGGGGTTGAGAGATGGGAATGTTGATGGTAACGCGCAACTTACACGGACGCTCATAATGTTACTCTGAAAGAAAAAGATCCTAGATAAATAACTAGACTCATGCGTTTTGCTTTCGTATATTAACAATAAAACGTGTAATATACACCTTTCATCATATTATATTACATGCGCCAAAGAATCATGACACTAAGCTTCCCGTAGACACCAATACCGCAAACAGCGTCCACGAAATACAAACAAAACAAGTTGAATGTCAAGTACAAATCACTAGGAACAGGAAGGCGACTAGACATTCTTTTTAGTCCTGAGCATTGATTCGCGTAAGGCAATTACAGTTGAATAAACAAAACGTGAAATAAAATTACAGATGCAGGCTTTAATTAGTAAAATTCAAAGTTAGTGAAATTCAATTAATAATTTAATTAATTAAGGTCCGATGTAGGAAAATAAAATTAAATGTTATGGAACGCTTAAAGTTTCTTCATCTCAAACAATCGAATTCCACTGTTGGACGTAGGTCTTCCCCAATTTACGTCAAATATCACGGTCCTCCGCTTTTCTCATCCAGCCGTGGAGGCTTTTGCAAATCGCCAGTCTATCGGGCCGAAGGGCGTCCTACGCTACGCTTGCCAAGACGCTATGTCCACTTCAGAACCCGTCTGCTTCAACAGCCATCGTTTCTGCGACATATGTGACCAGCCCACTGCCACTTCAACTTGCTGTCGATAACTTCAGTTCTCTTACGGATGATCTTATCCCTAAGAGTGACCTAGAACATAGCTCGCTCTATTGCGCGTTGAGTGACTTTAAACTTGTGAACCAATCCCGCAGTCAGTGCATATGTTTAAGCTGCGTATGTTAGCCCAGCAATGCGTCCTGCTCTAAGACTTTCGTCTATGTTTAGAACTTCTATACTAGCGAATTATGTATAATGTAATATATAATGACATAGCTCTAAATTACTGCTTTTCAATTAAAAATGCGACTTAGCGTAGATTCATATTAATAGCATGGAAATAATTTCTCTTTTGAATAATAAAGTGACTTGCAAAATTTTACCAAACTAGGAAAAAAATGTAATTGGTTATCCCCGCAGGTTTTAACTCACGTACGTCGGATGAATCAGCTTTGTGAACCTGATCAGCTCAGACCTCCACAAGGAGAGAGGAAAATGAAATGAGATTAGATCATGTTTTTTTACGAATTTTACTCATCATCATCAGCTCATTAAACGTCCCACCGAGGGGCACGAGCCTGCCCGTATATGGTGATAAGGCCTTAGTCGTCCACGCGGGCCCAGTGCGGATAGGACATTTCACACACAACCTTCGAATCTCTTCGCAGGCGTGCATGAAGGTTTCCTCACGATGTTTTCCTTCACCGTTAGATAGTCTGATAACGTACATATATTTTCGAAAATTCGAAAACACATTGGTACGTGTCGGGATTTGAACCTCAGCCCTCCTGGTAGGAAGGCGATAGTCCACACCATTGAGCCACCGACGCTCTAATAATTTTACTAATACTGTTTATTAATGTTAAGACTACGTTAGTTTTACCAAAAAAAAAAAATGGCAAGAGATAATTTTAAGAGATTAATTTAGGAAAGCATTTTCGAATCGATTATAGGATTAAATATTTAATACTCTTATTCAATTAAATACTTTATGTACAAAAGTTATTTTTTAAGATATTTATGTCTTTGGGTCTGAACCCGATCCGTCGAATCGAATATTGTTTAAATTGTTTTGCCAATGATATGTATTTATACAGTTGCTATCGGTTTATGAATTGTTTAAGAACCTGATACGTATCAGTAAATAAGCCAAACAAAGCCTTAATAAATTAAAAAATTTGAATGTTATTTGATGAATCATTTTCGTAATAAGTTAAAAGTTTGTTTCAGATATTACGTTAACTTAGTATCTATTTTTTACAATATACGGATTTACTCATGGTTAAAATGACGTGTTTCCATGAATCCTATATATCTTTTTTATTTATTTATTCGTACATATTTTGTCCGTATGACAATAAAATTGTCTTTTGTGGTATGAAACCAGATATATATTACTAGTAACAGTACTAACCTTACTTTAATTACTAATAACATGTTTGTAAACATTAATGAAAAATGTATTTTGCTGAGTTTTATACTAAACCAGCCTACTAAACCGCTTCCAGCATTTATTTTCGGCATGACAAACATTTACGTACACGTAAATGTCGGTGTTTACTACATACAAAATAATAAAATAGAGGAAATAAATATATTTATTTCCTCTCCGTTATATATTTAATATATATATTTATTTCCTATCCGCACAATACAATCAGCGCAAATTATGGCAAGGTGCATACTATGGATACGGAACATACAAATACGTAGATACCTACTTATAACATGAAAACATTTACATCAACACATATATTTCACGGCGATCGAAACCCTGACCTCTAGCATAGTACTCGTAGCTTAATTTTCTACCATTCCACCTCATCAGTTTTAGAGTAGGCCTGTATGGCGCTATGTGAAAAATATGAAAATCCTTAACGGTGCCTTCTTAGGCAGGGACAGTTCAATCAACATTTATGCAAACCAAAACAGCAGCAACACTATTCTATGGGTTTTTTATAACTAAGTGAACAATTTGCTAACTTTTAATTGGTTTCTAGGTCCTTTGTCAGCGTGGGTAACGCTGTAAGGAAGTAATTAACTTACATAATACATGACTTGCATTGTTCGTTCATTTGTTGTCTTGTTATCATGAATTTCATGCATGAAATTCGTAAGTTAATAAGACTCTATTTTAATGAGATACCAAAGAATTAAGGCTAAATATTTCTTCACTGAATATTGTAGTATTTAGAAACTATCACTAACAAAACATTGGCAACCAGAAAGATATAACTTTGACTCTCACATGTTTTTGGAAACTAAATAAAAGTGCATTGGTGCAGAGTCCGGCAATCTGGCGTTAAATTCAAAGATATAAAAGCTAAAGTAAGTAAGTCAGTTACGTTGTACATATTGTTTTCATGTATCTCTTTGAATGCCATCAAACCAGATACAATACAAATTTTATTATTTGTCAGTCACCGGTAACTGACATGGCAGTCAATGTGTTAAGCGATTGGAACGGTCATTTTGCTCTTCTAGTAACTGTCACGCCTGACCATGACAGATACATTTTTGAAGGAAATTAATTACAGAAGATAGTCATTATCAATTTTTCGTCAACTCTAATCTACACCCATCATCCGAAATGTCAGATTTTATTTCTGTTTTACTGGCTAAAATTTCGGAGTATAAGACACATAACTAGCAGCCATTCTCTTACCGAAATTATCATCACGTGACAAAAGATTTCACTGGTTTTATTGGGCTATATTATAATTCAACTGAAAGGATAATTAATTATTAGTCCTTTCAGTTGACCCGCGATTGCAAAGATGTAATGTAAGTAATTGCAAACTCGCCGGAACGTCAGATTTAATCAACACTCTAAATTATTGATACAAAGAAAACCACGTCTAAAAGTTTAACGACAGCCCTATTACTATACTATAACGATAGACATTCTTAATCCCTTAATGATGAGTAAAGCCTATGACGGCCGATAGTTAACTGTTCGTATACCATGATAGATATTTAATAGCAAAATTAACAAGTACAACAATAAGTAAGTGTTCTAGAGATAATAATAAGTTCAATTATAAGTAAGTAGTATATCGACCTAACTTTTGAACGAGCCCTTAAAATGTACCGTCGTATTGTATGGATTTGAAACAAAAAATTGTAATAATCTTTTATATGGTAATTATAAATAAAATATTTGAATCAACAACATTACCTATAGCACTTTACCGTACAAATTTAAGTAGCAGCGTACACAAGGTAATTACAGGGCCAAGACCTTCGGACGCATTATTTTGATGGGTAATACTAACTTCTGCGTTTGCTAAATGCCTTTGCGTGAAGTATTTAACTTTAAAACTTAAAACTTCGTTAATTAGTGACAATAGTTCATTTGCCACTAACCAACAAATGTTCACATCGGCCGTATAAGACTAAATTTTTTCTTAATTTTTATATTTATTTAGAAAGACTTACTTAATTACAGAATAAATACAACTAAACACATGTAAATACAATGCTCATAATGTATCACTCTCTCTCTCTCTACTTCCAACTGCACTGTACAGTAGATAAACGAGGTGATTTCTCGTTCTTTAGTATTAGTTACTGTGGTGCCCCTCAGACAATGGAACACCTACTGTATTGTTCGAACTGTCCATCTTCGTGCGGTTTCCGGGACCTCTGGGTGGCAAATGAAAGGGCGAGTCCAATATTGCTTGCGTTACCATATTTAACTTGTGAATCCATCTCGACTCGATAAAAAGAAGGATTTGTTAAGATCCTCTGAATCTTGATCCACATTAATTAACCGTTATCTTCCATAGGATTTTTTCTAGTGTTATTTTAGTTAAAGGAACAGAGGAAATATAAACCTGTACATACAAAACAACGTAAGTAGTTCAAATGTCACGTTATCCATTCACTTCACTACGTGTCACCCTTAAGCCAAGAAATATTTTTTTGTAAATACATAAATATTATAATACATTACAAATATACATGTTTTACTTTTGTGGGGGTCTGCTGCTGATCTACAAACAATTTTTGTATTGCAGAAAAGATCCATCCGTGCCATATACGGCCTTAAATCACGTGACTCACTAAGGGAATTATTTAAACAAATAAATATTTTAACATTACCGTCTCAGTACATTCTAGACTGCGTCATCTATGTACACAAAAATTTACATGTATTTTCAAAAAAGTCAGATAATCATAGTTTGAACACTAGGAACAAACACAAACTTGCCGTTCCAAATCTTAGATTGCATAAGGTTGGGAACTCATTTGTGGGATTAAGCATTAAAATATTTAATAAGCTACCACAAAATGTAATTGATTTACCCCTGCATAAGTTTAAGTCTCATGTAAAGTCTATTTTAATAAAAAAAAGCTTACTATAGTGTTGAAGATTATATAAATGATAAAAACTCATGGACATGTTGATTTCCACGCCTGCACTACTTTTGTTTTTTTTTTGTTGTCATCTATTTAAATTTATATAATACTTAACTGCTTAATAGTACTTTTGTAGATTATTATATTTTTACCAATACATAATACGATAAAAATTGAAAATATAATTTGCTTTATATAATTATTTTGATTACAAATGAATCTGTATTCAACACAATTTTTTTGAAAAGAGTAACTACTGAATTTCTTGCTGATTTCTTCTCAGTGGAAAACTACCTCCCGAACCAGTGGTAGCTTCATTTGACATTCATAAGTGTTCTTTAAGGACCTAAACTGAATAAACACTTTTCATTTTCATTTTTTCATTTTCATTTTTTGCACACAAATGTTCGTACTGCGGGGGGTTCGAACCCGGAATCCTTGGTGTGGTAGTCGACGTTTCAAACGATATACCACCAAATGGCTCGTCAAATATGTCGTCGTATACCTGTCTAAATTTTACAATTATTGATATTTTTTGTTTGTTAGTGGATGTGTTGTGTTAGAAACCAATCGACAAACCTATCCTGAGTAATCAAAACTTAGTAGACCGCAGTAAGCGTCGATCAAAATCTCATCATGATACGATAAAAATATTGACTACCATATTATAAGAGCAGAAAATAATATGGTTGATTTGACGTGACTACAGTAAAAAAATGTTAAAGCCTAAAAACTAAGAAAGATGTTTCTAGGAATTTATTGTTATGACCACGTTAATGTTTTGGCCGTCTATCTACTCCATCATGAAATAAACACAAAAAAAACAACTACAGTTCAACAAGATCTTATCATTATTAACACTTACCAAAAACAACTGAATATGTAGTTTTTACTTTTAAAAACAAGTGTAGTAATTTAAATACAGCTCTTAATATACCTAATCCCTGTTTAAATCCAATATAGATCTAAAATAAAAAAAATAAAACAATCCAATATATTCATAAGTGAAAGGATATCGTAATGGTTATACGGTATGAACAATTTAACTGTGTCACATTCTCTTTAGATGCCAATATCGGCTAATTAATTCAGTTTTATTTTAATTCTTAATTTAAATACGTTGTTTAAATATATGATTGCGTACTGTAGATTACAAATAAAATAAGTTACAGCAGACATTGTTTTGGTATTAAACATAGCCTTACCAAATTTACTTTTCATTACGTCAATCAGTTTATTTGATACTTATAAAATCTCTTTTTTATAAAACATTTATTCTTCAATTAATTTATTGGTGTTCGCTGACTAAGTTAATTATTTCAAAATTATCTATATTATATGCATTGTTGATACAAACCCCAAAATACCTTGAGGGTCCAATTTTTTGTATTTTTTTAATTACATTTAATATTTTTGAGCAGCTATAATAAACCTAGTGTTTAATTATGTTATGCTGTNTGATCGAAATAATAATTTACAGTATTATTATTCGAGGCTCAGTAAATTGTGTTTTACGGTGGCATAGAGCCTTAGAGATTGTGGTAATGGTTTATAAATACAAGTGTTCTTGGATGGGTAACCGATAACTATATTATCAAGTAGGGAGCTTCTGGTGATCTTTTAACAAGTACAAGAAAACCACGTCTTAAAGTTAACGACACCCTATTACTATACTATAACGATAGACATTCTTAATACCTTAATGATGAGTAAAGCCTAGACGGCCGATAGTTAACTGTTCGTATACCATATAGATATTTAATAGCAAAATTAACAAGTACAACAATAAGTAAGTGTCTAGAGATAATAACAAGTTCAATTATAAGTAAGTAAGTATATCGACCTAACTTTTGAACGAGCCCTTAAATGTACCGTCGTATTGTATGGATTTGAAACAAAAAATTGTAATAATCTTTTATATTGTAATTATAAATAAAATATTTGACAACAACATTACCTATAGCACTTTACCGTACAAATTTAAGTAGCAGTGTACACAGGTAATTACAGGGCCAAGACCTTCGGGCGCATTATTTTGATGGGTAATACTAACTTCTGCGTTGCTAAATGCCTTTGCGTGAAGTATTTAACTTTAAAACTCTTAAAATTCGTTAATTAGTGACAATAGTTCATTTGCCACTAACCAAACAAAGTACACATCGGGCGTATGAAACTAAAATTTTCTTAATTTTATATTTATTTAGAAAGACTTATTAATTACAGAATAAATACAACTAAATACAATGCTCATTAATGTATCTCTCTCTCTCTATTTCCAACTGCACTGTATAGTAGATTAAACGAGGTGATTCTCGCTTCTTTAGTATTATTACTGAGGCCCCTCAGACAATGGAACACCTACTTATTGCTCGAACTGTCCATCTTCGGGCGCGTTTCCGGACCTCTGGGTGGCAAATGAAAGGCGTTAAAGTGGCCCAATATGCTTGCGTTACCATATTTAACTTGTGAATCCATATCGACTCGATAAAAAGAAGGATTTGTTAAGATCCTCTAAATCTTGATCCCACACTAATAAACCGTTATCTTCCATAGGAAATTTTCTAGGTTATTAGTTAAAGGAACAGAGAAATATAAACCTGTACAACAAAACAAAGTAAGTAGCCTTCAAATGTCACGTTATCCATTCATCACTTCACTACTGTCACCCTAAGCCAAAAATATTTTTTGTAAATACATAAATATTATAATACATACAAAATACATGTTTTGCACACAAATGTTCGTACTGCCCGGGCGGTCGAACCCGAATACTGTGTGGAGTCGACACGTTTCAAACGATATACCACCAAATGGCTCGTCAAATATGTCGTCGTATACCTGTCAATTTTACAATTATTGATATTTTTTGTTTGTTAGGATGTGTTGTGTTAGAAACCAATCGACAAACCTATCCTGAGTAATCAAAACTTAGTAGACCGCAGTAAGCATCGATCAAAATCTCATCATGATACGATAAAAATATTGACTACCATATTATAAGAGCAGAAAATAATATGGTTGATTTGACGTGACTACAGTAAAAAAATGTTAAAGCCTAAAAACTAAGAAAGATGTTTCTAGGAATTTATTGTTATGACCACGTTAATGTTTTGGCCGTCTATCTACTCCATCATGAAATAAACACAAAAAAACAACTACAGTTCAACAAGATCTTATCATTATTAACACTTACCAAAAACAAAAACAACAAGTGTAGTAATTTAAATACAGCTCTTAATATACCTAATCCCTGTTTAAATAATATAGATCAAAATAAAACAATCCAATATATTCATAAGTGAAAGGATATCGTAATGGTTATACGGTATGAACAATTTAACTGTGTCACATTCTCTTTAGATGCCAATATCGGCTAATTAATTCAGTTTTATTTTAATTCTTAATTTAAATACGTTGTTTAAATATATGATTGCGTACTGTAGATTACAAATAAAATAAGTTACAGCAGACATTGTTTTGGTATTAAACATAGCCTTACCAAATTTACTTTTCATTACGTCAATCATCATTTGATACTTATAAAATCTCTTTTTTATAAAACATTTATTCTTCAATTAATTTATTGGTGTTCGCTGACTAAGTTAATTATTTCAAAATTATCTATAATATGCATTGTTGATACAAACCCCAAAATACCTTGAGGGTCCAATTTTTTTATTAATTTTAATATTTTTGAGCAGCTATAATAAACCTAGTGTTTAATTATGTTATGCTGTAATTCAAGCAACCAAATATTTTTTTCTTGATTCCAATAAAACAGTTTTAAAATATTTTTTAATGTCAAATCATTCCCAAGGGATAACTTACCAACTAATTCCTATTAAGAACTTATTCACAACCTTTGTTCATCACTGCACTATATTTCATAAATTAACACTTGGCCAGCTATATCATCCGTGTTCGAATGCAAATGTTCGATATTCAAATTTAAAAGCAGTATGGTAGCGCGGGAGTGGATGCGCGCGCGTTCGCCTCAAGCGCTTAGGTGATTGCGGTTAGTTCGCACCGGCTTACATTCTTAACCATTTTGACAAGTCGGCAATCAACGGATGCCCATCTAACCGCGAACATTGTCAATAAACTGTAAAGGCTACTGAAGATTGATGATGTTTTGTATACAGGCAAAAGCCACCAAATTTGAATAACAACTACCGTACGTATATACAGTAATGGCCATTCATGTCTCAATGTGTATTTCTATTATTGACAAGTCGCCACAATAATTGTTTACAATAAAGTTTTACTATTAAAAAATAACAAAATAAAGTATGTTGTTTTGCACTATGAATATTATATTAAACGAACGTTGTTAATTCTTTAAACATTCATCTTATAGTGCGCAAACAATTTAAATTTATTTCTTACTCATCAGGCTCAAAGGCAAATGGTATAAGATATCAATTTATTTCTGAAGCATCTGATGTATCTGGACATTTATGTTATTATAGTTATACTAGCATATTCAAATAACACCATTCCCACCAAAAACACTTCACGTAAAATTTATCAAGACGACCACATTAGGTTTGCGCTTTAAAAAAGATAATATCAGATCTCATAGAGAGCCAAGCTTTTGAGTCTACACGGCCTATACCTATCATTTAATTACAATGGGCTGGCTATCGACAGAAAGTGAAAGACAAGGCGAAAAGCACTACTAGGAAGAGGCAGAAGCGGTGGTGAAATGACATCAAGAGAGTTCCTGGGTTAAGAATGGAAGTAGCACAAGACAGTGGAAAATGGTATTTATCTTACCAAGCTTCTTTTCCACCTAGTAAACTACAGAAACATGTATTAGTGGAAAGCAATTTAAAATCGACCAATCATTTGATGAAGTGAACGGATGAAATTATTGGTGAAGTAGAAATAACCTCTTTACCTAACGCTAAATTTAGGTACCACTCATAAACTCAAACTAAAAATATCTTTATTCAAATAAATCTTTTACAGATACTTTTGAATCGTCAATTGTTATTATTATATTTTTATGACTCTACCACCACATCGGAATGAGTAGGATTTTCGAGAAGACCGGCAAGAAACTCGATATTCACTCCTTTAAACTTTATTTTTATATCATTCTTTACAGTTTTGTCATTTACCTATATGAAGTTTTATAATAATTTATTATAAAGATTTTGTAAATGGAGCACTATGTGCAAAACCACTAATCATTATCCGATAAATATTCGTCTATTGTATACTAACATTTCTTAATAAGGATTTTTAAATCATTACTTTATCTGGTGAAAGATCTCGGCGAGATTTTGTGGTATTTTACCACAAAGAACTTTATGCCTCTTCCAATATATGTTTTTTCTACTTTACTTAGTCTAAGATTGGAACAGCAAGTTTGTTTTAGTTTCTAGCATTAAAATTATGCTTCTAGTATTAAGAGTAGCAAACACATCTTAGGGCTAAATTCAACCACGCTAGCTCCCATAACGTAAAATTAGGTTCTAGCGACGTAGCGGGACACACAGAACGTAGGGGATTGTTTTTATTGAACAGGAAAAAAGAAACAAACAGTTCACCGAATATTAAGCGACACTACAGCCCATAAACTTTCGCAAGAATAGAAATCCCAAAATCTTCTTAAAAAACCCCATGCCAAACCGTATCTTGAAGGACGCTAGAAGTAGGGCCAAGGAAATTCATCCAGTGGTAGCTTATTCTATAGTTGTATCATACGTGGCAGAAAATTTGACTTCCTATCATTCTAGGACTAAGGCTTAAATGGAAGGTTATGGCACTCAGCCGCTGGAATAAGGTCATACAATTCTTCGTGAACCAGGCGATATAAAATGCAGAGTAAGACCACATGCATTTACGCATACTCAAGCCGTTCCGAAAAGTCAAAAAGGTCTCTCTTCAACCTATCGCAGTCCACTGCTGGACATAGATCTCCCCCATTTTGCGCCAGACATCTCGGTCCTCCGCCTTTCTCATCCAGCTTTCACCAGCGACCTTTCACAAGTCGTCGGTCCATCGGGCTGGAGTGCGTCCTACGCTACGCTTGCCGAGACGCGGTCTCCACTCCAAAGTCAATCGTACAGTCAAATACTCTAGTTATCGAGTCCTAGGTATATTCCTAATTAGTAGTCACTTGATTAAACCTAGCTTAGTTTTTTAAAAACTTTGACTCATCATGAGAGGTGCACACACCTTAATCCGTAGATCGAGAATAATACTCGATCTACGCCTTTATTTACCTTTCAGAGAATAGGAGGATTAATCTGTAAAAATATGTCTAAAGTGACTTTCAATATGCCCTTTCTTAGTTCAACGACGCAATGCTAAGAGTGATCTGGATATTTATTTATTCCATTTATTTTATTAAGAAGGTAAAGCTGTATTAAAAAGAAATATTTTTTTTCTATAGTAACTTACTGCCAATAATAAAACCTCCACAAGTATTTATCATACTGCCTATTATACCTACATATTATATTCCACATTTAGGTACGAGTAAACTCCAAAAAATACTAAGCCTCCATAAAAGTCAAACCAAAAACAGTTTGATGTATTAACATGTACTTATTAAAGTAAAATCTTCGTAGTTTCTGTTATTTAAACTTTTTTATGTTAAAAAGTGAAAAAAAGTGCACGGTCAGAACGCTCACCTGATGGTAAGTGGCAGGCCTGAACATACCAGAGCGGCATTGATGGAGATCAACAACTAATAGACAATTATTATTCTTCACCAATGCCGCATTGCGCCCGTCACCCGAGATAACAATGTCAGGTCTCTTATACCCGGTAATTTTATTAGCTACAGTGCCCACATCCCGAAACACAGAAGTGTAAAACATTTTATTTCACGGGACGATAGTTGGACCTGTGTGGTACCTACCTAGACGTCTCAGTACCGTCTAGTAGTCCGCCTAGTACTTGCGTTCGCCTGAACTATGATAACCGCAGCTAAAACTGTCATGTCATTAAGATCAAAATCTTCTCAGTTTTCGTGATACAAACAAGTCATTTCAAGGAGCCTAAAAACACAAATGTGTTGTCAACATTTATTAAAGGCATTTGATGACGTTTCAGTGGGAGTTAACTATTTGGTACATTGTTATACCAAATTCATAAAAATTATGACCTATCTACAAACATTCGATCATAGTCCGCGGCTGAAACAAGTTCACGTATAACTTACTTATCAAAGGTCATAACTGGTACGTCAGGGTTAAGTTAGCCCTCCTCCTTTTTATTCTCTAAAGAGCCAATCTTAAATAGGTTATTTTTTCTGGCAGATGAGATAAAAAAGTATACAATATATATTAAATTTCTTAAGTTTATTTATGAAAAGCACATTTATTATTAGGTAAGTTACAGGTACTTTTACTTACCAAAAAATACATTTGCATTACATAGCAGAGGGAAAAGGTATTAGAAAACGGCAAATAAAAACAGTCGTAAAACTTCAAATAAAATACATTTAATGTCATTTTCTAGAGAAAACACAGTAAAGTATGTTCAGCCAGTCAGTGTAAGCAATATCTGTATTCGGTTTTCATAACCGATTTATGAAATACCTATTAACTCAATAAAATCGAAGAAAGTGGTGATACTCTGTTCATTAAATATTGAAACAAAAGAAATTTTCATAGTGATATAAAAATCAATATATATTTTTCTTACACTTTTATGTTTACAATCGATAAGTTTCTTATACAATACTATGTATGTAAAAAAATATTTGTTAAGTAAAACACAAAATGGCACCTATATTTTTCTAAAGAAGGAGGCACTTTTATCTTATTCTAGATTGAAATTTCGAAATCATATGATTTTACAAAATACTCATCGGCCAACCCGCAAAAAAATTGATTTCCTCTAAACCCCTTTTTATTTTAAAAGTTTAACTATTGTAAAATATGCGCTTCACTAATGTTAAATTTACGCGAACCTGCATATGACACAATTATTAATAACTAATATAGTCTTACAACCTTAAATTAAGTCTTCGCTTAGCTATAAGTCTATCCTTGTATGTCTCTAATAAATACAATACATAAAGTGATAGAACAACATTTTATGACTGCTTCTTAAATTTGAAGTTACTCCGTTCTATGTTATTGCTGACTTCAAAAACATTTTTCAAAAATATAACTTAAAAATCATACTTTTTCTTCGCATATTCCTTCAACTTCATTGCTTTTACTTTGTGGTATTTCATTGGTTACAATATCTAACGATCCATTTTTACTTAAGCCACAAATCGACAGAACTTTGCTTCCAACGTTATGTTTTTTAACACAATATAGTGTGACAATCAGAACAGTCAGTATAACTACAATACAACCTACAATTATAGGTGCACTTTCATCCATATCATCTACTTCTGCTTTAATTAATTTAGCATTTTCTTGTTTCAGAAAATTTTCTAATGTCGAGAAATACTCAAGGATACCCTTTGTTGATAATTCTGTTTCACCTGTCATTACTTGCAGTACAGTTCTCCAATCTTCACTGGCCCCCAATGACATGCCATCACTGTATAGAACATAATATGGCATAAGAACATATATATTTATATAAAATAAAGCACCTTGACTTGAGACACAAAATAGACCTACAATAAAACATTGACGACGGCTTTTTGTTAATCATTTCAGCCGCTGGAATGTTAACAGCGAAAACTTCGAAACTCTTTGTTTGCAGGACCAAAAACCGTCTAAACGATTATAGATTGCTAGTCAATTTGCAATATTTTCAATCTAAAATTCTAGGTATGTATGTGACTTTGGAAGCAGTTTCTTCCAAACTAAAATACATTCAATGATATTATATACTCATGTTTACTTCTTATCGTTTATTGTAATAGCCTTCATTTGTTGGAAACATTATAGCTGTATTTATTACTTACAAATGACCGCTAGTTCTTATTAAGTATTACCTGAGGAGTTTTCCCGCTTCCTTAACGCCGTATATAGAACATTCATGCAGAGGTCCTGTATAGTTGGCTCGTCTGCACAACGATAGCAGGATTTGAAACTCGAGCACGTGAGACACTAGGTACCTGTCAATCAATACTCAATATTCATTAATTTTGCACGCGAAGAAGGCTAAGTAAATACCAAGTCAAGGATAAGCAGTCATACTGCGGAAGAAACGGTAGTGCAAAAAAAAATACGATGATGATTTGCAAACATGTTTCAAGGGGATAACTTACTACATGTCAAGGTGAATAAGATAAATCAGCAAAATGTTACGAACTTTGACAGCTATAGAACTGCAAAACGTAAATATACAGAGACATAACATTTATGTTTATATTCCTATATAAAAACCTTATCCCATCTTACGTACAAAGTCGTAATGGAAAATGCATAATAGACTGCTTCTGTAAATGGTGGCAAGGTGCTCTCATTTGATTTTTTTACCACAAGCTTTTAACTTATAAGTGCATGAATAAAATTATGGTTTCAAGGGCAATATAGAAAATATTAGAAATTATGAAATCAGTTACAATACAATCGTCATCATCGTCAGCTCATTAAACGTCCCCACCGAGGGAGACGAGCCTACCCGTAAAGGGTGTTTAGGCCTAAGCCGTCCACACGGGCCCAGAGCGGGTTGGTCGATCTCTTCGCAAGCGTGCGCAGGTTTCCTCACGATGTTTTCCTTTACCGTATGAGCGTCGGATAATGTACATATAATTTTGAAAATTTGAAAAAAACACTTTGGTACGTATCGGGATTTGAACCTCGCCCTCCCGGTAGGAGGGCAACAGTGACACACCATTGAGCCACCGACGCTCTTAATACGATAAGTTACAATACAATTCGATTAATATTTGTGTGATGAACATAATAATTTGTTTTGAAATCGTGTAAGCAATTATTCACTTAAGTAATAAAAACTACGTTCATAGTTTTGATAATAGTCAAGTACCAAATAAATATAAAGCGAGCCTTATAAGTTCACTGAGAGCGAGGTGACGTAAGTTTCATTTACATCGCATTTGCACCAGGTTCACGTATGGCACTCATTCCGAAACAGAAGACTGCTTTCGATTTAAAGTTTCTGCGTGCTAGGACTTTCATAATTATAAACGACGGTATGTAAGCAAATAAGCAAATAAATTATTTGCTTTATTCTAGTTAAAATACAATGATGGTGTAGTTATAGCTAAAACTTTTTAAAACGACACTTTATTTCCATTCTGGATAATTTTCAAAGAGTAACATGAAATAGTTGCATAAATCAAAATAAATCTCGTCATTTGTTTAACTATATCATTGAAAAAATTGTGCCATTTTATATAAAAAAACAATCATAAGAAAAAGTTTAATAGATAGTAATGGATAATGGATAGACGTAAGAAACCCACTAAACTAATTTCATGTAGTAGGTATAAGTATATTAACTTTTTGTGAAGAAGTCAGACTCAAGATATAACACTGCCATTTCTTACATGTGCTTATAAATTCACCACTAACACCAATAATTAATGACTATGGTCAAAGGATTCACGAACTTAGAGAAGAAATTAAAATAAAAAATAAATTGTCAGCAGGATTTCAGTTTTCCTAGATTTTCCTCCACAAATCAATGTTTACAGCATAACAATAAGAAGGTAATCAATTATATTTATGAACACTGATATCGGAGAAAATAAATTGATTTGACAATGTGGAATAAATCAAGCTATTCAATCAACGCACAATTCAGTGTCTAATAGTTTTTGATAAAAAATAACAAGTACCGCAACATTGCTAAGGAAGTTTTGCTATTTTCCTTTAAGTAATTAGATATTATTTTTTATTTTATTTCCTCCACTGAAAATAAATATTAAAAGAGCAATAAGTTACTATAACTCAACTTCTTCTTTTTCTAAAACATGTTTAGTATTTAAATTTTCACCGGATGGGAATCTACAGTAACTTCATATAACTTGAAAAAAATAATTAAATGATACCTACGCACAAAATACTTCATAAAATGAGACTTCAAATGTTCATACTGACTTGAAATCCAACAGATTTCAACTCGCCTTGAAATTAACTCTCTGTTCATGTATTTATTTAATTCGGTTAATATAATACTTTTCGATGTAAGCCCATTTTTTCTTACTCATCCAATATCAGCAGCTTCTAGTACATATCGCTGATAAAAATTACAGAAGCAGTGTCAACTGACAAAACATACCTATATTTCTGTTTAGTTTTTCTTTTTTCTATGCCATTTAGTGAACGGGACGGTCACTTCGCTCTTCTAGTGGTAAGTTATACGCATAGATTTCCCAATACAGGAGATGGGGCAAGTCGCGTTTTTAAGTGCGACAAATGTAAGCTCAACGAGCATACACTGGCTGCCAGTTTACGCTCTGTGAGACGAGTCAAGACGCACGAATATCAGAAGAAATTACTGTTTGTCCCAAAATGCCATCCTGTGCAATTGTAACATGCCATCATCGCAATGAATCAGTAAATTTACCAAGAAATATAATAACTTTTCACAGGTAAGAACCAAAAAGAAATTGCGGCACTGGGGACTTACTATAAACTTGGCGGCTTGTCCAGTCTAATTGTATATTCGGATGTCTGTGGTTATACGCCTTGCCATTCAAATAAAGTTTGCCTGTCTAAATAGCCGATATGATTTTTTGGATATTGTTAACAATCTTGTATCGTCCAAAAACGGATTTATCCAAAAGAGATAATTATTTTTCTATTGTGTCTAGAAATCTAGCATTTTTAAGTTTAATCAACATGAAAGTAAAATTATTACTGGAAATCAAGTCTGAAATCACTATAGCGTATCGATAGCAAATATGTGATAAAATGGCCAGAAGCTTACTACAGAAACAGGGTCGGAGGCAGCTATCATTACTACCGCTGCATTCTGATGTTGGGCAATTAGGACTCAAATCATTATCTTATAACGACCCTCTGCAGGGCAAAGGCCTTCTCACACAGCATAGCTATTAGGATTGGGTCGTAACCACCAAACGACCCAATGCTGATTGGTGGGTGTTAACGACTACTGTCTGCAACCTATGTCCACAGCTGGACAAAGGTCTCCCCCATTTTATGCCAGATATCCCGGTCCTCCGCTTTCCTTATCTAGCCTCCACCAGTGATCTTCGCAAGTCGTCGGTCCATCGAGCAAGAGGGCGTCCTACGCTACGCTTGCCAAGACGCAACGAAACAACCAGGGGCGTCTTTCCCTTAGGTGTCGGGCGCCGCAGTCCTAGGGGCGCCGAGCTCCGCTCGTATTTTGAGTTCTTCCGAGGACCGCGCGCTTGCTAGGGGCGCTAGAGTAATGTTTGCACACGGGCGCCACATAACTTATATACGGCCCTGGCAACATCGCAACGCAGCAACGCTTGTTAACGACTACCATCCTAAGATTGTAGCCGGGACCGACAGCTTAACGTGCCCTCAGAAGCACAGAATAATCTTTCTTTTCGGACAATCAGGTGATTCAGCGAACGCTGTTCCAGACCACGGAGGAAATACTAAACTATAAAAGTCATCGTTTGAGATCATTCTTCAATAGTCTGCTAATTCCTTTTGTGAGACAAAGTATCGGCTTCGTTAATACAATAATAAAAAAATTTTAATGACTCTGGCATTTGTTGATTCTTTCTTTCTGCGAAATAAAGTTAAAATAAACTTGCAACTTACGTAATGTACTGCACGTGAGACACAACGTGGTATTTAGCCGCTGGATCAAGGTCACTCTCATTTCTTGGCACCGGTGGAGACACACCCGTCTCTTTAATCCTATATAAAAATATCAATTGTTAAATTCATCAATTTGCTAAAACAAATACGCAAACGTGTAAGTAAATGTATTGGCATTGAACTGTACAATATAATCAAAATTAGAGTGTCTGTTTACAAATACGTGTAAAACCACCTCTTTTTACAATATGCATACGAATGCGATAGGGTTTTTTTTGACATTAAGTGAAGGGGCCGGTCAGTTCGCTCACCTGGTGATACGTGATCCGCCTGACTTGTCAGATGCTGTATTGAAGGAAATCAATAATAGAAAGTATTTATTGTTTTCCGACCACACTGCCCTGCGCAGCTGTGCCCGCCATCCGAGACGGTAGATGTTAGGTCTCACATACCCGGTAATTTAACTCGCTACAGTGCCCTGCTCCGGAAACACAGAAGCCCAAAACATTCCTATTTTACAGAAGATATCTGTCACTGCGGTGGTACCTACCTAAACTACTCAATACTATGTCTACTACCTAGTTAAAAATCTAAATGTACAAAAACTATGTTTTGTTTTTTTGCATCCGCTAGGCTGTGTACCACCTAAGCTCTGAAATAGTGGAACCGATTATGACGGGACTTTTTTCGGAGCAAAGCTTGTATTAGGGAGTAATTAAGGCTTTTTATATTTTCACACGGACGAAATCGCGGGACAAGCTTGTGTGAAAATAAGATGATTAAATTAAACACAGTGAAATAGGTGTGTTACGTACTTCTTACCTTAGCTCCTGTTTTCTGAACTTTCTTTGCAGATTTCTGGCGAATCAGTATTTAACCTACGACTTAGTAATATGTCCAAACGGGAGAAATAATATGTCGAATAATTTTGTAAATGGATATTTTTTGACTCTATTCCCTAAGTTATACATATATGATCTGCAAATTCTAATTAGTGCTTTCTATGTAGAAGCAAAGCCAGGAAATCTGCAGTAATAAATGCAGTTATACCGTTTACATAACCGCTGTAACGGTACTTACAGTTGAGACTAACCTTGACATTACTTCAAAAGATTACGCTAGAAAAAACACTTTCCAGTATATTCTGATAATCATAATAATAAAACTGTTTGCAAAACTTCCTAAATGGCTTGACTAAGTTCAAGGATTCTTACAAGATCACGGATAACTGCGGTAAGTTGAAGACAAATTTTCCTATTTACAACTAAAAACTAAGGTTCTTGATTGTTTTTATATTGGCTATTAATAGTTTGTTTATTTATGGTAAGCTTATATTTTTTATAATCTTCAATAGGCAGTATCGCACTGTTTTAAGGTTAAAAGACAATATCTTGGAACATTTTGTGCACGTAGGCATTTTCTGTTATTCAGATAAAGTATTAAAGGTGACAATTATAAATCGTAAATAATATGTAACTTTGTGACATGAGAACTGTTTTATTCTCATATCTAACAAATCATAATTTAATTAAAAATTTGAAAAACCCATAAAACTTAAATTAAAAATTTTAATTAACACAAAAAGAAAATTGTAATATAAGTCTTGGGTAAAAGCCTAAAGAGGTAACTATCTTATGAAAAATATCGTAGATAAGAAAGAAATAATTGGGAGCGGTCCCCCAACGCGACGTTTTTTTTTTAGAATTATTAATAGATTCTTAGCTACTTTAACATTAAGTTTCTTTTATTATTTTTTATTTTTTAAAGGCAAATTACGTAAGTTCTTGTGTCGGGAGTTTTTTAAATTTTTAATTTATTTTTTATTAAAATTTGAAAACTTTTATTTGGTAAACTACTATCTGTGGGAACTATTTGGCATTGAAAATGAAAATGAAAAATCAAACCTTATATCCTTATAACTGCCTGTTGTTAAATTTCCCAATAAACTTATAATGTGAATCACCACTGAATTCCTCATTACTTATCGTTATTAATAATGATTAACAGTAACACAAATTTTTGGAAAAAATATTTTTTTAAAAGAAAACTACATTTTAATCACTTGGCTGATCAGCCATTCCGAAATGGTTAACTTTAAATATGCCAAGCTGTTAAACTATGAGTGATTTTAGTTCAAGTTTAGGCATACAATTGAATGAATAATTTAACCAGATGGTTGCGACGTATACAATAATAGTTCAACTGTAAGACTTTAATAAGCTTGTAATGAATAAACGAATAAAATCTCATTGGGCTCACGTGATGTGTTATGCCCAAATCTCCCCTAAATTATGTACTGCGTGAAAAGTTCTATGTTCTGGATTGGGGTGACAATAGTTCTATCTGAACATTATTAACGTTTTTATGGATCGATGTCCTTCAACTTTGCTATAAAATGGAATACATGTATGCCGATATTAAAAAAGGGAAATTAGCAATCTTAATACAATTGCGCTGGTAGGTGGGCCGGAATTAATTACGAGTGCAATACTAAATAAAAAAGCTGACACAAGTAATGAACAATAAAGGAAATATTTATTACAACGTCACTCAAAATCACCGTTGCTGAAACTACGACTTGTAAAGATATTATCTATAAAATTATATTTAATATTACTTTCATACAAGTGCACGTGTCTCCAATTATTTTTATAACAGCTGTTAATTTTATATGCGTATAAATATTTTACTACTTTAGTTTTAATGCAATTTCAATATGGCGGTTAGTTGAAAACATTGTTATTTCTCATTAATTAGTCATAAATCCATATAAATAAAATTGGAGTGTCTGTTTGTAATATTTAAATATCAATATTTTCTCCTAATGCCTTTTCTGCCTTTTAATAAGCTGATGATGATGATGAATATTTCTCCACATGCATTTGAATATTATAGGTACAAACGGAGCAAATACCAAATTTATTGTGTTTGTCTGTCTGTTTCTTCTGGATAATCTCTGAACGCCGGGATAGATTTGGACGAGACTTTTTTTGGCATCTAGCTGATGTATGAGAAAAACTTAGGTTACTATTTTCGAAAAAAAAATTATTAGAAATCAAGTAGTTATATTGATCCGTGACAATTTAGCTGCGATAGAATATCGTATACCGCGAGCAATACCGCGAGGTACAGCTAGCTAGGAGTTCATGTTTTTACTATTGTTTTCTAAGCTATTCAATTATAATATTGTTGTCCTATAAATTTACGTGTATTACGCATTACTCACCGAAGATCCCACCAATGCTGGTTCCAGTTTTCCAAGCTCCGGTTCCCAAAGACATCCATCTCCATTTATCCAGTACATAAGCATACGCCATTAATGGAAACTTCTCCAAAGCGACCAGAGAAGATGGTTAAGAGTCACCTCTGGTCCTATATCGAATTTTACTAAGTCGAGGCTCTTCAAGTAAGGAGGCGAAATAAGCTGGACTGCTACAATGTCTGATATAGCGTCATGGAATGCTGCAGAAAAAGGAGATGAAATAAATAAATTTTTAGAGGTCTCATTGTTGTGGACTGTTTGCCTTCCGATCTGGAGGGCACAGGTTCAAATAATCAAAGCCCGCCACGTATCAATGTTTCGAAATTATATGTAGGTTATCCGAAGGTTTTCTGGTGAAAGAAAACATCGTGAGGAAACCTGCGCACGCCTCCGAAAAGATTAAGGTTGTGCGTGAAGTCTGCCAATCCGCACTGGGCCCGTGTGGACGACTACGGACTTTACACTCTTTACAGGTAGGTCGTGCCCTCGCTGAAGACGTTTAATAAGATGATGTTGATGATGACTATAAAAGTCAAGCTATCTCAATGGTCTATCGTCGGATGAGTAACCGAAAAACAAATATTGAGTCCCTCCATGCTTCGGAAGGGAAGTTGAGCCGTTAGTTTTAGCTTCTATCTTGGGATGGTAGTTCTTAATACCCACCAATCCGCACTGAGTCTGCATGCTGTGTGGCAAGGAATGACACTGCAGTGGGACGTGATAGTATGATTATGATTTAAACAAACTCAATGATGCAGTGTAATGGACTTTTTATTTAAAATAATTCCTAGACCTAACGAAACACACCACTGCTAACCAATTAGTTGCAAAACTAATTTCATTGATTAACTTATCTAAATTCAAGGTATTTTATTATTGATTTCGGCTTATACGGTCTTTGTATGGCCCTGGCAATACTAATGTACATTGTCCATAAATTTATATTTTCACAGGGTCAGCTGAAGACAAACGTTCCAATCAATATAGTTAAGTCGCTTACGAGAGCCGGCCGTATTAGGTCCTATGGATCAGAAACATTAACATTTTTTTCTGAGAAACCATAGATCTAGAGGGCGACACCATTAAAAATGCCTTTGCGTTGGAATTCCATACATTATTATTAAAACTATAAGGTTAATTTTTTTCAATTTGGCATGTGGGCAAAATCAGGCATTTTCAGGGGTCAACCTTTAGTTCTTTGGTTTCTCAGACTCTACGCAATAAATTGTTCATGCATCTGATCCATAGGACTTATATACTACCTGCTTTATACAAGACGGGCGTTATGAAGTTATAGCCCACAAGTACAAATAGAACTTTAATATTACCCGGATTAGGTCCATCTCTGTACAGCGGCGGCAGGTTACGATAGTGCTTAAAATACTGCACGTGACCCAAAGTCTGGCAGCTCGTGGACAAGCCTACGACAACATCAGTCACCTTTTCACCACACCATTTTATCTGCAATGACAAATAACAAATTGTTCGTTAAATTTATTACTTTCTTATAAATACATACGTACATTTGACATTTTAGGACTTCCTAAACAAAATTACTTCATAAAAGCCAACAGTTGACAGATAAATATAAGACGTAGGTACGTAACAATCGGACGAAAAGGTACTTATTTTGATGTTAGGTTCAGAGAAACAATAATTGGAACGATCTTAAAATTTGTCCAGAAATTCATAAAGATTGATTGATCCATCAATCAGTCAATCACTGCAGGGTTCAGGCTTATTTCTAGCCACAGCATGACTGCTGTATTATAATAGTTGTTGACTAATTTATTTTCAGCAGTGGACGCTATGAATGTATAATACGAATATACTTGTAGTCATGGTACTTGAACATATATTTTGCATACCATACCCAGTTCAGTTGATTACAATATGATTCGCTCTTAGTTTATTAATACCAAGTATTTTTAATTATTTAACTTTTTCATATTTCTGTTGATCTTCGTGTAAAAACTAAAAACAAACAATTATTAAAATCTAGCATTTAATTTGCTTGAATATTTCAAGGTCTTAAAATATAATAGCAAATCATTCAGACAAGTCAAGGCATAAAAACGACTTGATAAACAAGTGCAGATATTATATTCACTTACTTATAATTTGAGCCGTCACACATGTCGTGGCTTGAGGGTAAACAGTTAGCAGTAGCCATAGTTTCCTTAATATCTTGGTAAGAATCTTTAGCAGAAGCAAAACCTAGCGACTGATGAAATTCGTCTACTGCACTAAACAGGTCCTTTGAATGTATAGTTTCGTTCCCAAGAAGTATTGGTCTAGTAAATTCCGGATATAAGGCCACTTTAGGATAGATCGCCTGCCATTCTTGAGCCCATAGATTGCCTGTAATATTTGGGAAGGTGTAGTCAGTGATATTGCTCTTCCAAATTATAAGGTGTAATTTTTTGTTTGCATATGCAAATTTATCTATACTAATATTATAAGCTGAAGAGTTTGTTTGTTTGAACGCGCTAATCTCAGGAACTACTGGATCGATTTGAAAATTATTTCATTGTTAAATAGCTTATTTATCGAGAAGGCTATAGGCTATATATATTCACGCTACGAGCAATGGAAGCGGAGCAGCAATGAAGAATGTTTCAAAATAGGGGGGATTTTTTCATACTTGTTCGCAAAAGTCATGTATTTGAGAATTTTGTTCTCCTTTTAAAGGTCTACAAAAATCCGCGCCAGCATATTAGGTCTTTTAAGGTTAGCATACAATACATTTTATGCTACAAAATTATTCTTAAATAATGCATCATTTCCGAAGGTGTTTTTATAAAGGCCGGTAACACATTTCATGGCCCTCTGGTATTGCAAATGTACATGGGCGGCGTGACATTTACCATCAGATGAGCCGTTGCTCGTTTGCCTGCTTTAGCATAAAAATGATTATAATTCCTTATCCAAATAAATACTTTATTCATCACAAGTATTTGCTATGAATAAAGTATGATTGAACGCGCCAAACAAACAAACAGACATACTCTTCAGCTTTTTAATATTAGTATAGATTGTAGCCACCATTCGTTAAGTGAGCTATATAACAAATAATATAAATAATTTAAAATATATATATAATCACGTATTCATCACAAATGTAACAATTATTTATTTACCACGACCTTTCAGTGAAGTAAAATTTCACACAACGTGTAGTGTTTTACTCCAGGAGGTTCATGTTTGTAAGGTGTCCCGAAATATATCTTTGGTACCTTAACTACCAAAAATCTGGCAATCAATATAGCCAGCTTCCATTTATTACGATCAGTTGATCACTACGGGCAGTTTATTGAGTACATGAATCTATTTATATATATATATTATATATTATATATATATATATATATATATATATATAATTATATTATATATATATATATAATATATATATATATAAATCACTTACCTAAAATATGTGCCGGTATAGAATTGTCGTCTCTCTGGAACTCGTCCTTATATACATTTTTCAATTTAGCTCTTACATAATTGTGCAGCAAATCGTATAGAGGTTTAATTTCGTGCCATAACTTATCCACCGTTTCAACGAAATAATCGTCTTCAAATGCGTAACGCCACATATCACCAGCATCAGTAAAATTTTCAGCTTCAGCCACTCTGTTCATCCTTATGACGTAATCCTTAAAAATTGGACGGATTTTTTTGCCCGTAGTATCTCTATAAGCTTTCCAGTAATAAGCTAACTCTTTTGTGTTGTTGCTTGTCTTAAAAATGCCTATAATATCTGAAAAAGTTTTATTGACAGATGAATAGACAGCAAGACTTTCAAGCACCAAGGTCAGGAGGAGGCATACATAACTCGCCCTATTTTTACAATCTCTGTACTGAATAGCCGTTCCATTAAAAAAAGAGGAGGAACAATAAAATAATAATTTAAGACATTTAAATCAACTTAAAGGTGCACTGTCGCCTTCTATATACGATTATGAGACACAGCAAATACACTCCGACTTTTAAATGTTAAACACAATAAGAGTAGCCCACTATGCATATGAATATGCATAGTGGGCTACTCCGATACACCCCATGCAAATGAGAATTACTAAAATGAATGAAAACACTGTAACCATAGTTTGATCCATACTGTCTTTCCAATATTAGTATGCATTCTCACACAAGGCATCTATTGCACCTGATACAGTAACCTCCACCCATGATACTCATAATTCTGAAAGGAGTAACGAGTTCTTGGCAACTTTTTAAAAGAAAGCGGGAAAGGGAAATATAGGGAAAGGGAAATCAAGAATTTGGTGCCTTCCGTAACCTAAATAACTTTACGAAAAACATGCTAATCAATTTTCAATCCAGTTTTCTTTGAAGCCGTGATATCATTCCAGTCTAGTTAACCGATTCGTGCCAAAGGATGGCTCTCCCGCTTTAGTATCCAGCAAGAAGAAATGTTTATAGGAATGAGGATCAAATTATGCTATGATTAGTTTAACGTTAAAACTTTAATACTTCTGTCCTTTCGATAACGCTTAAGTTAACAAAAGTAGGGTAATGTATTTTAAAGCTCCGTCGAGTTGGATGCCATCAGGTCATCCAGTTAAATGAGAAAAACAATTAAGTTCTGTGTAATTTCAACATCCTATTTTTTTATCTATTTGTCCAGCTGCTTGAAATCGAATAGTTTTGGTGTCATATTCTTTATGGTTCATTAATATTTATCATGAACTTTATTTAACTTTTCTTGAGATTAAGTACTACAAGATTAATAATTCACCGGACTTATTGATGTGTTTTCATATTTGAAGGGTTAATAAAACATAAATGAAAAAGATTCCAATTGAAGCCGCTGAGTAAAAGCCACCATATAGATTCATTTCTCTGTATGTTTATATGGGGGAAATATTTTTAGAAACATATTTATCTGCCCTATTTTATCAATATTTAACCAAAGACATCTTCTTTAATGCCTTTTGAGTTGTTCTTCAAAATTGATAAATCGGTCATTACTCAGAAGCCCAAACTATACATGGACAATACTTACCACTCATGGTCCGTACCGAATCTTCAGAGTTGCATGCCGTTGCATTATATGCGCACACGGTTACCCTGCTCCAAATGCGTTGCATAGTATCAATTTCTTCTCTTTGCTGTAAAAGTTGTCACAATAATCAACGTTTTATAAAAATTTGCGTTGCCATGATCACATAGTTTTTTATTAACTAATCAACAGCATTGGATACTGATGATGATGCTAACAGGATCTGCAGACCCAATAAAAGTTAAATTCTTCTGGGCAGTTTCCTGTCTGACAGTTCACTGCCAGTGCATCGATCTTGAATTTAAGCTAATCGAACGAGTAACCTAGCAGCTGTTGCCAACAGCACAATTGTATCTAAAATATGCACTTGCTCAAATTTTACAAAACTGATTCTAGTAAATCATTATATTTTTAAGTAGTTGCATTTTGTTTATATTATTATAAATTTATATAACCTTGCTTTGGGGCATTTGAACATTGGTTCCCCGCTCTTTAATAATTCGTAACTTCCTTTTGAGCTTAGGGTCATTCATAGTCTGTTTGTCGTTTAAATATTTATTTTTCAATATATTCCAATATTGCTTTTTGATCTCGTCTTCTTCAGCAGCAATTCGTACCTGAAAAGGATGAGGTATATAATAAAAACATTTCCATTTCACCTACATAGGCCGAGAGCTTCAGTATTTACTATCCTAAAAAGCAGTCATTCAACGAACATAAATCAGTCAACATCATTCATTGACGTAATATTAATCACACCTATTGCTGGACAAAGGCTTTCTCCAACGGCTTGCCATTGAGGATTTTGGTCTGTAATTCCGCGCTTTGACCTAATGCATGTTGGCGGGGTATCCGAATAAACACTCACATTATGTATTATTGTATAACATAGATACCTACCATCTTGTTTTTTTTAGTTTCATTGTTTATATCTGTTACATATGCCCACAGAGCCTGTTGTGAAGTTTTACACACGTCTAAGCTCAATGTATCCATTTTATCCATGAACGCTTCTAATGTCATGTTTCTAGTATCCATATCTTCAAGTTTTAACCTAAAACTTTTAACTTCGTCATTTTCTTTATCTATCACTGAATTGGGATCCAATATCGTCTTCATAGCATCATCCAGAAACTTTTTGTCTTTCTCCTCTAACTCTGTTTCTATCTCATGACCGCTTTCATCGGACTGTTCTTGTGTTTTTTTGCCTTTGATTAAACTTTTTTCATCAGCTGACATTTCTGAAGTTGGATTAGCTGAAATTGGACTGCTACAGCCAGCATCACAACTGATAAATATAATGTTACGTGCTGAAAAAATACATGCATACTTTATAATATGAGATTTAAAAGGTACAAATGAATGCCCTTGTCGTATGTAAAACTTCCATAGGAGTTAACAATTCACTGTGCATCTAATTACTTGATAATCTTAAAGACATGTTCTCGTAACAAAAGACGTGTTGATGACAGGATGCTTCATAGATCGTTAGGTGTAATATTCACGATATGCTAACCGATAAGAGTAAAGGACAATGATGCTATACATAAGATCTACCGCTTCGTGAATACAATTTAACAATAGTCCTGGCGTCATTAAATAATGGTCACATCCTCACAGACTATAGGTAGGTAATACTTGTAGTCTATTCAATATGTACCTTATAATAGTTTACGACCGTATTACTTTTAGTTATTTTTAGTCTTGATGATCCATGTGGTGTTATTGGTTGAGATGTCGGCTCTTTCACCAAGGGTTCCGGGTTTGATCCCCGAGCAGTACAAATAGTAGAACATGTCTTATTGGTCTGGGTGTTTTCTATGTATAAAATGTGTGAATTTACATAAAATATATATAAGTATGTTTATTCGTTGTTTAGTGCCCATATTAGCCTATTCTTAATGCTTAGTTTAGGACTAGATGACGCTGTATGATTTCAGTAGATATTTAATTTAAATATATTTTTATTTTTATCAGACACAAATAATATATATGTAGCTAATAAAAGTGGTTGTTGCTGTGTTTCGTTGACCAAGTTGACTAATAACAAAAGTTCAATTTCTAAAGTCAACTGTTTAAATAGCCAAGTCGTACGCAATCTTTATCGGTTATTTCGCTCAATAGTAACGATAGCATGAAAATTGGAGCATACCGTAAGAGCAGATAAAAGGGTCATTGTTATTTGTCCTAAACAATAACATTCTAATCAGGCTTTATACAGAAAGAAAAGTAAGTATTTTAAAATTTGAAATAATTTACAATTCAGACATTTTTATAACGCAAATTATCGAGAGAAAAAAGCTTTCCGCGGGACCATTGTAGATTATCAACTAAACTAAAGAGAGCAAAATAATGTAAAACAATATCAATCACATTGGAAAAAATAGACATAAATATTGACCGTTGCACGTAAATATTGGGTACATATCTTCATTGGACCCTAATAAGACTTTTGAGTAAATTTTACTAAAAATAAATGCACAATCAGAGGCAGGTTATGCTTCAATGGCATCAATACAAGATTGCATAATTTATAATATGTTAGGAAAATACCTACAAACAAACGCATTTTAACTCCGAGCAACAGTCCAAATATAAACTGAATCACCGTCACAACACCAACTACATTTTCGATAATTTCACCTTAAAAACGGTATTTTTTACACTGATTTGCGAGTCCAGCTTTGCGAGCCGCCATCAACTGTTTGTGAATACAGCAAACTGTTTTGTCGTTTTGTGGTGGATTTTCAAATCGCAACAATCGCATGGGTATTTGTTTTGAAAACGTGCACCGTCCTGCGGTTGCGCGCGCGCACCGTATTGTTGTCGCATCGAAATGCCTCACTCGATTCAATAGGTACGTTCTCGTGCGACCGGACGCGGCTCCCGACACCTTATTATCATCCTTTGTTATTAATTGCTCATTGATTAACCAATTCATATACTCATGAGCTCACTCATAGGTGAGTTACTTATGGTGTGTTACTTATGGCACAATATTAGGTGGTCATTTGAAAGCTGTGAAAGTTCATGTTATGACTAATCAATTTAACATTTTATACTTATTCTCATATTCACCATATTCTCCAATGATAAATATTTAATTGTATGTTTTCTTGAATGGTGAGAAATAAAGTAATTTATTATTATTTCTTATTATTGTTATTCCTTAATCTACTGTATGTTGTTGGCCAGTTAATTATAACTTAATTATCTTCTCATTTGTTTATTTTTTTGGTGGTAAATACACGATTAAACGAGTGTATTAAACGGATAACCGTTTCTCCTTAAATACTTTTTCTACTTACTCGTAAGGTGCAGAATCAATTAAAAGAGGAATACAACTTTTACGCATAAATTTATTAGTCACAACACAAAAAAAAATAACTCTAGCAACAAGAATATCATCCAGAATTCCATGAAAGCTATTTTAATTTGCATGGCTCTTCAGGAACGTTGCCAGCATTTGAGCACCAGCTTCGTCGATTTCGCTGTAGCCGTAAGGTTCGAGTGATTTCTTCATGACACCAAACCATTTAGTGACGTTTTCGTATTGACTGAAATCGTACTCAAATGCCTGTAAGGTAATGAAAGCGAAAGTCAAACAACACATATTAGACAAAAACTTAGTACCTACTGGAACCTTGGACTGAAGCGAAATATTATTTTTTTTAATCTATTGGAATTAATAACTTATTAATAGCATTTAAGAAACAATTTTATTTTATTTAATATGTACATTTGAAAAGACTATCTAAGGATATTTTTTCTTCCCCACAATATAGGGGAGACCAAGTTCTCTATGTGCAGTGGACTGCGATAGGTTGAATAGAAAAAAGGATATGAAAGAATATTTTCAACTGTATCTTCATTGTGTACTTAAACAATATATGTAATGTATGTAAACTTATACAGTTTTTTTTCTTAGTATTATTTCTTTGGTACTTTTATCAATATCATTGAAATATAGGATCTAACGCGCTACAATTTCTAAATCTATAATCGAGATTATGGTTAGCTATAGTTAAGTTGTTGTTGGCACGTAAAAGGTCTGACACTTCATTTAACTCTTGTGAGTTAAAAACATAAATTCTTTGCAATTTCTGTTACACGGCGTAAAGACAAGCAAATCTATATAAATTAAAAAAAATCCGCAGCTCACATACCATCCGTAATTTCGCTGTTGTGTTTCATTGAAGACTCCGACGGTTTAGAGCTTTTTTTTGTCGAACTAACTACTGCTGTTGGCCGCAGATGGCCTTTACAGCTTCACCGGGCAAGACACGGTTTAGAGCATGCAGAAATGATCGTTTCTTAAGTCTTAGACTATTTCAGACCATAACTCGTGACCTATCGCACTATAAGGCATTTAGCCTTACCCAGTCAAGGTCACCAGATTAACATTGTTCACTGCTCATATTTCGCAACATAGTGGTCATGTTGTAAAACAGAATCTAACTCAATACCTTCTTATTACTCAACATTTTACTAGCGAGAATCTTCCCCTTCACCAAGTTATCCTGACACAATTTACTATATATCAATGGTCAGAATATGGTTCCTTGTTGTATACAGTTATGTTCAGTCCGTGTATTTGAAAAATCGGGAGGGAACAGTAATATATCTAACTAATTACTTAAGAAATTTTAATATTATTTTTTGTCTACTAACTATTTGGACAAAACTCTGCTTACTTTATAATGAACTAGCATGTAAGGTTACTTCATAGAATATTTTTATGAAAAAAATACATCTCGTAACTTATTTTGATGGTCTTACCTCTAGGCAAGTGAACACAACCACCATAGATATATCGGCAACAGTCATATTGTCACCGGCGACGAACGCTTTTCCATCCAACATGGTGTTAAGCCAACCTATGGCTTCGTTTAGTTTTGCTGCTTTCTCGTCGTCTAACTTATCACCTTTGAATAGCATGGGACCCTGAAAATGTATTGTATAGGTAACCGTTTTAGTATTTGTCTAATTAATGTTGCATGTAATGGGGCCCTATTTGAAAGAAAAAAATATATTTACTAACTAAACAAAAAATATTACACAATGACAAGAAAGTATTTAATTTATGTAAAATATGAATGTATTTACAAAAAATATATTTATCAGTAGTTTAGTAGGTACCCGTACTACAAGCTTCTCGCTTAATTTGGGGCTAGATGGCGCTGTGTGAATATCAGTGAATATTTATTATTATTATTTCAAAGTACAAGTTATAAAAGTGCAATGTCAAGGCAATAATTTATAATTCAGCCTATGATATCCCGCTACAGAAAACAGGCTTTCCCACACAGCATGGCTTTGGAGCGCGGGCAAAATGAGGATTGGTGAGCGTTAATGACTTAAGATAACCGGTTAAGTTATACATTTTATTTTATGCTGGACTAGACGTCCCTCTCTCTCACTCTCTCTCTCTCTCTAAGGATGAGTCTCTCTCTATTATTATGAGCATCATTTAATCGTTTCAGGTCTGAAAGGCCCTGCGTACTGGCAAACCGAATTTTAATTTTGTCTCATATATATGCGAAGTGGAATTAGGGCATTACAAATGGAGCACAATTAAAAAAAATAAATAATTATGTCAAGACTAAGAATTCATTTTTAAACTTATAGTCAATGATATTCTGTATTTGTAAAGATAGATACGCCTCCCGAGCCTCAAAACGAACCGCCAAAGGGAGTACAGTTTGTACTCTTTTGTTTAGGTAAATGAGTTCGAAATTCGAAATATGCGTATGTGTACTGTCACTGCATTCGGAACAATTTTTTCGATTGTTTTGTGAGCATATCACGAATCTATACTTTTTTACATCATTCATTTTATCAACGTTTGAATTTTAAACTAGATCTCTAGAGGATAGTTGTAATACGAATACCTACAACTTCTAACAACGAATAACTTAAAGCACCCAATCTTATGTCTGATATCCAGAAAATNTTTATAATATGAGATTTAAAAGGTACAAATGAATGCCTTTGACGTATGTAAAACTTCCATAGGAGTTAACAATTCACTGTGCATCTAATTACTTGATAATCTTAAAGACATGTTCTCGTAACAAAAGACGTGTTGATGACAGGATGCTTCATAGATCGTTAGGTGTAATATTCACGATATGCTAACCGATAAGAGTAAAGGACAATGATGCTATACATAAGATCTACCGCTTCGTGAATACAATTTAACAATAGTCCTGGCGTCATTAAATAATGGTCACATCCTCACAGACTATAGGTAGGTAATACTTGTAGTCTATTCAATATGTACCTTATAATAGTTTACGACCGTATTACTTTTAGTTATTTTTAGTCTTGATGATGATCCGTGTGTGTATTGGTTGAGATGTCGGCTCTTTCACCAAGGGTTCCGGGTTTGATCCCCGAGCAGTATTAATAGTGCATGAACATGTTTATTGGTCTGGGTGTTTTCTATGTATAAAATGTGTGAATTTACATAAAATATATATAAGTATGTTTATTCGTTGTTTAGTTCCCATATTAGCCTATTCTTAATGCTTAGTTTAGGACTAGATGACGCTGTATGATTTCAGTAGATATTTAATTTAAATATATTTTTATTTTTATCAGACACAAATAATATATATGTAGCTAATAAAAGTGGTTGTTGCTGTGTTTCGTTGACCAAGTTGACTAATAACAAAAGTTCAATTTCTAAAGTCAACTGTTTAAATAGCCAAGTCGTACGCAATCTTTATCGGTTATTTCGCTCAATAGTAACGATAGCATGAAAATTGGAGCATACCGTAAGAGCAGATAAAAGGGTCATTGTTATTTGTCCTAAACAATAACATTCTAATCAGGCTTTATACAGAAAGAAAAGTAAGTATTTTAAAATTTGAAATAATTTACAATTCAGACATTTTTATAACGCAAATTATCGAGAGAAAAAAGCTTTCCGCGGGACCATTGTAGATTATCAACTAAACTAAAGAGAGCAAAATAATGTAAAGCAATATCAATCACATTGGAAAAAATAGACATAAATATTGACCGTTGCACGTAAATATTGGGTACATATCTTCATTGGACCCTAATAAGAAACTTTTGAGTAAATTTTACTAAAAAATAAATGCACAATACAAGTTAGGCAGGTTATGCTTCAATGGCATCAATACAAGATTGCATAATTTATAATATGTTAGGAAAATACCTACAAACAAACGCATTTTAACTCCGAGCAACAGTCCAAATATAAACTGAATCACCGTCACAACACCAACTACATTTTCGATAATTTCACCTTAAAAACGGTATTTTTTACACTGATTTGCGAGTCCAGCTTTGCGAGCCGCCATCAACTGTTTGTGAATACAGCAAACTGTTTTGTCGTTTTGTGGTGGATTTTCAAATCGCAACAATCGCATGGGTATTTGTTTTGAAAACGTGCACCGTCCTGCGGTTGCGCGCGCGCACCGTATTGTTGTCGCATCGAAATGCCTCACTCGATTCAATAGGTACGTTCTCGTGCGACCGGACGCGGCTCCCGACACCTTATTATCATCCTTTGTTATTAATTGCTCATTGATTAACCAATTCATATACTCATGAGCTCACTCATAGGTGAGTTACTTATGGTGTGTTACTTATGGCACAATATTAGGTGGTCATTTGAAAGCTGTGAAAGTTCATGTTATGACTAATCAATTTGACATTTTATACTTATTCTCATATTCACCATATTCTCCAATGATAAATATTTAATTGTATGTTTTCTTGAATGGTGAGAAATAAAGTAATTTATTATTATTTCTTATTATTGTTATTCCTTAATCTACTGTATGTTGTTGGCCAGTTAATTATAACTTAATTATCTTCTCATTTGTTTATTTTTTTGGTGGTAAATACACGATTAAACGAGTGTATTAAACGGATAACCGTTTCTCCTTAAATACTTTTTCTACTTACTCGTAAGGTGCAGAATCAATTAAAAGAGGAATACAACTTTTACGCATAAATTTATTAGTCACAACACAAAAAAAAATACTCTAGCAACAAGAATATCATCCAGAATTCCATGAAAGCTATTTTAATTTGCATGGCTTTTCAGGAACGTTGCCAGCATTTGAGCACCAGCTTCGTCGATTTCGCTGTAGCCGTAAGGTTCGAGTGATTTCTTCATGACACCAAACCATTTAGTGACGTTTTCGTATTGACTGAAATCGTACTCAAATGCCTGTAAGGTAATGAAAGCGAAAGTCAAACAACACATATTAGACAAAAACTTAGTACCTACTGGAGCCTTGGACTGAAGCGAAATATTATAATTTTTTTAATCTATTGGAATTAATAACTTATAAATAGCATTTAAGAAACAATTTTATTTTATGTAATATGTACATTTGAAAAGACTATCTAAGGATATTTTTTCTTCCCCGCAATATAAGGGAGACCAAGTTCTCTATGTGCAGTGGACTGCGATAGGTTGAATAGGAATAAAGGATATGTAAGAATATTTTCAACTGTATCTTCATTGTGTACTTAAACAATATATGTAATGTATGTAAACTTATACAGTATTTCTTTGGTACTTTTATCAATATCACTGAAATATAGGATCTAACGCGCTACAATTTTTAAATCTATAATCAAGATAATAGTTAGCTATAGTTAAGGTGTTGTTGGCAAAAGGTCTGACACATCATTTAACTCTTATGAGTTAAAAACATAAATTCTTTGCCATTTCTGTTACACGGCGTAAAGACAAGCAAATCTATATAAATTAAAAAAAATCCGCAGCTCACATACCATCTGTAATTTCACTGTTGTGTTTCATTGAAGACTCCGACGGTTTAGAGGTTTTTTTTTTCGAACTGACTACTGCTGTTGGCCGCAGATGGCCTTTACAGCTTCACCGGGCTAGACACGGTTAAGAGCATGCAGAAATGATCGTTTCTTAAGTCTTAGACTATTACAAACCATAACTCGTGACCTATCGCACTATAAGGCATTTAGCCTTACCCAGTCAAGGTCACCAGATTAACATTGTTCACTGCTCATATTTCGCAACATAGTGGTCATGTTGTAAAACAGAATCTAACTCAATACCTTCTTATTACTCAACATTTTACTAGCGAGAATCTTCCCCTTCACTTAGTTATCCTGACACAATTTACTATATATCAATGGTCAGAATATGGTTCCTTGTTGTATACAGTTATGTTCAGTCCCTGTATTTGAAAGATCGGGAGGGAACAGTTATATATCTTACTAATTACTTAAGAAAATTTTACTATTATTTTTTGTCTACTAACTATTTGAACAAACTCTGCTTACTTTAGAATGAACTACGAATAAGGTTACTTCATAGAATATTTTTATGAAAAAAATACATCTCGTAACTTATTTTGATGGTCTTACCTCTAGGCAAGTGAACACAACCACCATAGATATATCGGCAACAGTCATATTGTCACCGGCGACGAACGCTTTTCCCTCCAACATGGTGTTAAGCCAACCTATAGCTTCGTTTAGTTTTGCTGCTTTCTCGTCGTCTAACTTATCACCTTTGAATAGCATGGGACCCTGAAAATGTATTGTATAGGTAACCGTTTTAGTATTTGTCTAATTAATGTTGCATGTAATGGGGCCCTATTTGAAAGAAAAAAATATATTTACTAACTAAACAAAAAATATTACACAATGACAAGAAAGTATTTAATTTATGTAAAATATGAATGTTTAAAAAAATATATATTTATCAGTAGTTTAGTAGGTACCCGTACTACAAGCTTCTCGCTTAATTTGGGGCTAGATGGCGCTGTGTGAATATCAGTGAATACTTATTATTATTATTTCAAAGTACAAGTTATAAAAGTGCAATGTCAAGGCAATCATTTATAATCCAGCCTATGATATCCCGCTACAGAAAACAGGCTTTCCCACACAGCATGGCTTTGGAGCGCGGGCAAAATGAGGATTGGTGAGCGTTAATGACTTAAGATAACCGGTTAAGTTATACACTTTATTTTATGCCTGACTAGACGTCCCTCTCTCTCTCACTCTCTCTCTAAGGATGAGGTCATTGCCTACGAGCGTCAGCTCGTCAAGATGCATCACAGGGAAAGACTGACAGCCATCTGCGCACGCTACCTGTCAAATGAAACTGTATCAGCAGCCAAAACTCCCATACCATCCTATACAAACATTATTAAACTAATAAAACTTTTCATGTATCATCAGCTCATTTAACGTCCCCACCGACGGGTACAAGCACAGACATCCGAAAATACAATTAGACTGGACAAGCCGCCAAGTTTATAGGCAGTCCCAGTGTCGCAATTTCTTTTCGGTTCTTACCTGTGAAAAGTTATTCTATTACTTGATAAATTTACTGATCCATTGCGATGATGGCATGTTACTATTGCACAGGATGGCATCTTGGGAAAAAACGCTATTTTTTTCTAATATTCGTGCGTCTTGACTCGTCTCACAGAGCGTAAACTGGCAGCCAGTGTATGCTCGTTGAGCTTACATTTGTCGCACTTTAAACGCGGCTTGCCCCATCTCTTGTATTGGGAAATCTGTGGGTACAAGCCTACCCGTTTAAGCTGACTAGGCCTTAGTCGTCCACGCGGGCCTAGTGCGAATTAGCCGTCTCCACGCAAAACCTTTGAATCTCTTCGCAGGCGTGAGTAGGTTTCCTCACGATGTTTTCCTTCACCGTAAGAGCGTCGGATAACGTACATATAATTTCTAAATTCGAAAACTCATTGTTACGTGGCGGGATTTGAACCTGCGCCCTCCCGGTCGGAAGGCAACAGTCCACACCATTGAGCCACCGAAACTCTAAAAAATAAATATTATTTTTTACTGGGAAACTATAATACCGTGAAAATGTTTAAATCAACAAATTCAATACATTTAATATAAGTATCCCATGGTGGCCATTTCTTAGTTAAAACATTGATTGTGTATACAAGGAAAACCTAATGATAATGCCTCCCAATGAAAATCATTGACTTTCATAGCTCAATTTCATCTGAATATCAATCAATTGTTACAAAGAAGTACTTTCTTTGTAAATTACGTTGTTTGTAATTGACTTTCATTCACGATTGCATTTCGGTCAAATACGACACGACATGTTAGCATGATCAAATGCGTTTCTCATTGAATCACATGAATATTATGAGCAATATAGGTAATAGAAATATCTCATGAGCACGAGTGATATAAAAAACAAGAGTACGATAGAAGACCCATAATCAAATATATCGACGTCAGAATATGGTTTCGTGCACCACCACCCAAGCAAGAGGTTGGTTTCATATTTGGGGCCAAATGAGTTGGTGTACCGCTAAATGGATTTCCCAAAGATAATTAGCATCATTTAATCGTTTCAGGTCTGAAAGGCTCTGCGTACCGGCAAACCGAATTTTAATTTTGTCGCATATATATGCGAAGTAGAATTAGGGCATTACAAATGAAGCACAATTAAAAAAAATAAATAATTATGTCAAGACTAAGAATTAAATTTTAACTTAAAGTCAATGATATTCTGTATTTATAAAGGAAGATACGCCACCCGTGCCTCAAATACGAACCGCTAGTACAGTTTGTACTCTTTTGTTTAGGTAAATGAGTTCGAAATTCGAAATATGCGTATGTGTACTGTCACTGTATTCAGAACAATTTTTTCGATTGTTTTGTGAGCATATCACGAATCTATACTTTTTTACATCATTGCTTATGTATATAATAAAACATCTATAACGTTTGAATTTTATACTAGATCTCTAAGGATAGTTGTTAATAGGAACATACCTACAACTTCTAACAACGAATAACTTAAAGCACCCAATCTTATGTGTGATATCCAGAAAATATTATTCTTTCCTATCAATGTCGTGTGCAATTAAGAATTTTGTGCTCAATCGTGCCATAAAGATGGGTGAAGTAGTCGCCGTATTGGAAAACTTATCTTAGTTTTTTAATGATAACTTACATATAGGTTAATGTATCTCATAAACAACGTCCCAAGGTCGAAATTCAATCGTTGATCCACAATGGCCCTTAGTCGTGGTTCTTGGGATAAAGCGTGTCATCCCGCCCATAGGCGTTCACCAAGTAAGTCATGATTGCTCGACTGAAATCATGAAATTACGTGTATATGTTATTTAATGATAAATGACGACCCATTTGGTGTTGCGGTTGTGACGTCGGCTACAACACTTGGGGCTCCGGGTCGATCCCCGGGCAGTACAAACATTTATGTGCATAAATGTCTGTGTTATGGTCTGGGTGTTTTGTATGTATTTACAAAAAAATGTATATAGGTATGTTTATCCGTTGTTAAGTACCCATAATACAGGCTTCACGCTTAATTTGGGGCTAGATGGCGCTGTGCAAATGTTTATGGGTTCAACTAGTTTACACAGCACGTATATGTACCAGTCTTTATATATGCTGTCTAAATATAAAACTTTAGCTTTGTACCTTTCCCATAAAATGAAACCGCTGTCGTCCATAGTCGGAATCGTGTGCTGAGGGTTCATCTGAAATAGGAATTATTTTTAATGTTGATGTTGATAAATTAGAAGTTACTAAATGTCAAAATCCATTGAGCACTTATTGACGAACTATATTATTTTTATACTAAGCAATTTAATGAAATTACAGAAAAGTGTTTTTCCATGTTTTTCTCGTCGAAGAAAGGAGTCCCTAAGCCGTCTTTTTTCGTCCGAAAGAAAATCAAATCTACAAAAAATTATACGTATCTGTTTACCACTATTTTAGATATAAAAGTAGTGATTACTTTATAACATAATAAACTTAACATAATAAACCTACTAACCTTAACAAATATAATAAACCTACTAACCTTGACAAACTCCGGCTCCAAATGCGCACCCTCCATGAGGTTGGTGACGATCAATTCGAGTTCTATGCCGAGAACCCTTGCAGTCATCATGACAGCACGACACGGTGGCGATGGTGGTAAGTAGTATAATTTGATTGGCTGCGTCGGCATTTTGTTCTTAGACCGAGCTACGGCGTTGCTGTAACAACAATATACGAATAAGTTGGAGCTAAGACATCGATATAAGTCGTTTCTCAAAAACATGTTAAAACCATAAAAAGCATTAATTTTATTTGAATAATATCGTGTTCAAGCATGCACGAATCCGAAAATGTTTGAGATGGAATGTGTGTTTTTTTTTTCAATTAAGTAAATGAACAAAGATATAAATTTCGTGTGACGGTAAAGAATATCTGGTTGCTACTTAACGCTAACTGGTAAATTCAAAGTCGATACTCGTTATTTCTTACTAAGCTAGACGGCAGACGTAATGTCTTTAAGTTACACGGTAGTTGAGATATATGTAACTTTTCTTTAAATATTTTTTTTAAATACCCAAATTCATGCCTGTTAATCGTCAAAACTTTTTATTTATTCTTATAATACAGCAAGATGACTTGTTGTATTTTGTAATGTATCTAGGCTTATTCTTAATAAATGTTTACTTGATATGATTTATATCGATAAAAAAAATCGCGGAAAACCTAAAGAACTTCTTACAAGAAAGCTTAATTTTAAATGGCTTTTATTTTCCTTCGCAATTAATTAATAAGTTTCCCCTTTTTATAAAATTAACACGCGTTTAAACAATCTTAATTATTTTCCCCAAAAAGAATGTTATTTTAATATTACAAACAAACAGTGCAATTTTAGTATATGTGCATAGATAGGTGCAAATCCTTAAAAACTGCATAGAGTTATTTTACAAAAAATAGGAATCAAATGAGAGTAGGACAAACGCCTGTTTGGCTGTCTATATAGATGTCAAGTATTGTAATATTGCTATTAACGTTTATCAGGCTTTATATCATGACTCGTAAAAAAATACTTATAAATCATTTGCCAACACCGCGAGATCAAGTTAACCATAAACCCACCACCAATCATGAATCAATCAGCTATAAACTCACCCTAGACTAGCAATAAGTACGCATAACACTCCTACTGAGACGGTTATTAATTTCATTTTTATCTTGGACCAGGATCAAATTGAAATCACAAATTGTAATTGATGTTCAATTAATATCTGCACCTATACAAATAAATGAAGATTGTTATATTATAAAAATAACAACCAAAACATTAGGTACAATTATGATAATCAATTTGGAACTTAAAGTTCACGTATTCGTATACCTATGCGAGTATAGTATGATAAATGGTCGTTCGAGCAGGCGAGATCCTGAGTGGAGATCGTGTCTTGGAATGCATAGCAAAGGACGTCTTCTGGCTCGATGAGATGATGACTTGCGGAAGTTCGCTACTGGATGGTGAAGGGAAACGGAGGACCGGAATATCTGGCATAAAATGAAGAAGAACTTTGCCAGCTGTGGACTGCGATAGGTTGAAGAACTGATAAGTTACCTGATAGAGCACACTTATTTTTAAGACGGTTGGTAAGGGTATATATTCTTATATCTATTGATATGTAATGAGCCACCGACGCTCTCATTTATTGGTTTGTATTTTAAAATTTAACATCTGAATTTTAGTGTTTAGGATATATTTTAACTAATGTCTAAATTAATTATTAAAAAGTCATCTATAAGATATATCGGGTATTTGATTCGCAAATAATTCAAAATTTAAAAGCATTACATCAAAGGAACAAATTCACATTACTCACTGCAATTCATAATTATTGTAAATGGCATCGTCGCAAGTAATAAGTATTAGACTAATGCTAAACACTTAAATTAATTATCGAAACTTTCAATTTGATTAATTCCATTTAAAATTATTATAACGCAACAAGCATGTGAATGTGTGAGTAATTAGTTTCGAGACTTTTTAAATAAGTTGATTGGCATCGTTTAAACGCTTAAAGCATTAAGTTTTAGCTCCAAATGAAAAGTATTTGATGTTATCTTTAAACCACATATTATTTTAGATTCTCATGAAACCATATCGGGATGATTCGAATAATATTTAAAAACCAATTTGTCATCAGCTGTTAACATCCCACTAACGAGACACGACTCTTCCGCATGGCATATCAATGGGGAAGAAATGTTTTCAAAAACGCCTCGAGATAAATTTAAATGGCTAATGGCTGCACTCCTTTGTTACTCCAGTGAATTGATAATAAAAAAATATATAAATAAAGACAAATAATTTAAACATCTTTTGCGTTTATGTTTAAAGTTAGAAGTAGCCAAAAACTTTATGAATACTGCGTTGTAAAAGATTTACCAGCGATATCCGAATAAATAAATGGTAACTGTCATATCAAACTCACTCAGCAGACTGTATTTTTGCCGCGACAGATTTGTCCATGCATTGACCCAGTTTGGATACCAAAATCACTGAAGCCTCTAAACGATCTCTTTTAAAATATTTGATGCGAATGTATTAAGCGATATTCAAATTTATTACTAGTAATATTGTAACTCTTGATGCACATTAATGATACTAGAAAATTTAACCTTGAATGTTGACGTTACACGTCATAAGAGGTAACCCCGAAGAGCTCAGTAAACCGACTGAGACCAGATTTATAACAACACGATTATTATTGAGGACTTTATGGTTATTGTGGTCATGGCAACGATGGGCGGTACCGCAGACATCCAAGTCACTGTGACGGTCGCAATCATAACTAAGGTATCGCATCCAGTGAGATTTTAGATCATTCAATTTATGTCGCGTAGCTATGAAGCCATGTAGAATAGTAAATTTTTTTGGTGGTTAAATTATTATTCGTCGATTCTGATTTGGGTCATATTAATATGTATTCTTCCTTGTCCAGTAAATACTTAGAAATTCTTTCGGGAAACCTAACCTCTCCTGATATTTCCTCGTGAACACTGTAACTATCACGAGCCTCATTGTTTTTCTACGTTAGGTAGATAAGCATCAAAGATTACGTTTGACAAAATTAAGACAAGTAGGTATGCTTTTTGGTCCTCAAGAACAAATGAAAAGGTTTTCATCAGATAGACTGATACCACACCTAATAAAACAAATAGGTTTTTTTAGAGAATACGCAGGTTCCCTGTTAACTAATAAAAGAACTGAGAAGTAGAAGACGATATTTCACTGCCGCGATTGGAGTTCACTTGCCTCTCACCATAAGCAAATAGTGCATGCGTAGAGATATCTCCATCGTACACTGTTTACAATAACGAACTGAAAAGGAACTGTAAACAAGTATTTTTAATGAAGGTATTTCGCTTCTTTTAGGACAGTAAAAACATGTATTTCATTATATGTACAAATTCATATATTACCTAAATGGTTATTCTTTAGTTTAGGACTTAGATGGAGCTAATACTCTCATATCAAATTATTTGTTGATAAATGAAATTACATATTATCAAAAATCACTTCAACCTATCGCAGTATACTGCTGGACATGGGATCCTCCATGACTCGCCAGATATCCCGTTCTCCGCTTTTCACAAGCAGCCTCCACCAACGACCTATTGCAAGTAGTCGTTCATGCATCAGGCCGGAGGACGTCCCACTCTACACTGCCAAGACGCGGTCTTAACTCCAGATATGTTCTACGACATCCGTGACCAGCTCACTGTCACTTCAACTTGCTGTCCAGCGGGCTTTGTCGATAACTTAACTTCTCTTACCGAAAAATCATTTCTTTCCTATCCCTAAGAGAGATCCTGAGCACAGCTCGCTTCATTACGCGTTAAGTGACTTTAAACTATTTAACCAATACCGCAATCGCAAAGAATACAATGATTGAGCTCATCTTTCACAAAAGTGTGTTAACTGATAAACAAAGCTAACAAAAAAGCACACACTGATCCAAATACAATGAATGAGTTGAATGACTCTACTGCGAGAGAGATAAACTAATTTAATCCGGGAATGACGCATATATCCACTTAGGGTTCCTCAAATGGTGATGACTAATATGGGAGTCGAGAGACACACAAGCATATGGTTTTTTACATTTTTATTACGTCATCCAAACCCAGTATCACGTTATTTCATCTGCGTAGGTCTCAATCTTTTATTATTCCAAAAACGCATTCCAAGTTTAGAATTATGGTGTTACGCCTAAAAGATAATATAGCAGGGAGTTATTGACTTGATTATCACGACACTACCGAATCTGTCACTCTCTGTCTTATTCCTCGTCCAATTGGATACGTTGTGTAAGCTCTTCATGTTCTTGAACTGACATCATACACTTCTTATCATTCACAATTTCTCTACTTTACGTAGAACTTAACGGCATTAAAGACCCATGTGGTGTAATGGTTGAACGTCTGCTCTACACCAAGGGCTCCGGTTCGATACCAGGCTGCTGTGTCTGGTATCTAGCATGAATTACATATTTATATATATAGCGATTATGAAACGCTTTACGCTGAAACTATCCAAGGCTCGCCACACTCTCAGCATGCCTCAGTCTCGAAAGACTTTATTTTATATGATTCATCACAAAGATATAGTAAGATGAAATACCTTTAAACTAAAAGCAAATAAACACAGTGCTCTACATATCTATCTAATCACTTGGTCATACACTCTTGTGTAAACGTCACCCTGAAACTAATTTTGCATCTTTTAACGATTCGCTTTATTAAATGTACGGTAAAAGGCCACAATATAGTTATTCCTATATTATTAATATTGCTATATTAGTGTTTTCTTTTAATAATATATGTTTACCAAATTTCTAGTAATAATACGTAGTGTAATAAATTATATAGTGTAGAAATAATACTAAACTTATCATTGAATTGATTAGTTTAGATTAGAAAATCTGATTATAATGTACTTATTAAGAAATAGGTAAGAATACAATTAAAAATAATTTAATTCAAAGTAATTGATTTCAACTTCTAGCATAGTAAAATGTTACCTATCTTCATAACTTTTTAAATAAATAAATAACGTTGAAATGTTTACAAATCATTTTGAAATCCACATGTGACGCATTGAAAGTGATTAGTCCGCCATTTTGGGTATGCCGCCATGTTGGTATTAGAATGTAGTCACAATGTTAATCTTGCGTTGTCATCCAAACTAAACGTGCATACCAAATTTCAGCTCAATCGGTTGAGTGCAACTGCCTTATAATTGATTTGTAAGGTTCCACCGTAACAAATATACCTATTCAACCTATTGCAGTCCACTGCTAAAAATAGGTCTCCCCCATTTTGCGCCAGATAACCCGGTCCTCCGCTTTTCTTATCCAGAACAAACATACATTGAGAGTTAAATAAAAGCTTGGTAAAAATGTCAGCTAATAACTGAACAATTATTAAGCCTGTGCTATATTTCAAAAGTATTCAAATAAAATTCTAACTTTTCATAAAATTCTAACAACAACTTGTTTTCATTGAATTATTCTTGCAAGCGAGAGGTATTTATTATATCGTTTCCATATAGCATTGTTGGATATCGTTAGCCAATCTAAGAGTATAAAAGGGACATTACTGAAATAACACAGTCGCCGTATACTCATACTCTAGAAGGAATTTTGATTAGTGACTTTTATGTCGGCTACTGAAGCTATGTTAAATGTATAGTTTATATGATTCATATATGTACTTGATGATGACAAGCAGAGAAAGATATTGTCAATATTCCATAATTTGAATAATTCATTTCAATCAAAAACAAGCAGATCAACTGGGAGGCATACATGGATGTTTTTAAAGTACATAAATATTATGCGTTATTTTTTCAAGTAATATAAGTACATTAGCTTTTGCCCGCGGCTTCGCTCGCATTAAATTCGGGATAACACGGTACTTTCATTTATCACTCACACACACACACACACACAGGATTTCCCTCCCTCCAACTTTAAAGGTTTCGATCATTTCAGATTTTTTTAGCAAAAAATATGTATAGTGAGCTAACCTTAAAAGATAGACATATACTGTCGTGAACTTTTTGTAGACCTTTAAAAGGAGAACAATACTCATACATGACTTTGTAAACCTTAACCGTTACAGCGTACGCAGCGGAAGCTCCAAGTATGAAAAAATACCCCCGATTTTGAAACATTCTTCATTGCTACTCCGCTTCTATTACTGGTAACGTGATTATATATAGCCTATAGCCATCCTCGATAAATAAGCTATCGAACACTGAAAGAATTTTTCAAATCGAACCAGTATTCCTGAGATTAGCGCGTTCAAACAAACAAACAAACTCTTCAGCTTTATATCTAGACTAGCTTTTGCCCCGGCTTCGCTCGATTAAATTCGGGATAACACGGTACTTTCATTTATCACTATACATAGGATTTCCCCTCCTCCAACTTTAAAGGTTTCGGGTCAATTTCAGATTTTTTATTAGCAAAAATATGTTATAGTGAGCTAACCTTAAAAGATAGACATATGCTGTCGCGGACTTTTTTGTAGACCTTTAAAAGGAGAACAATACTCACATACATGACTTTTGTGTAACCTTAACCGTTTACAGCGTACGCAGCGGAAGCTCCAAGTATGAAAAAATACCCCCGATTTTGAAACATTCTTCATTGCTGCTCCGCTTCTATTACTGGTAACGTGATTATATATAGCCTATAGCCTTCCTCGATAAATAAGCTATCTAACACTGAAAGATTATTCAAATCGAACCAGTTCCTGAGATTAGCGCGTTCAAACAAACAAACAAACAAACTCTTCAGCTTATATATTAGTATAGATAGATAAAAACGTAGTTGTCCCAATAATAACACCTGTGTAGTACAACAAATGCAATCTTCCACTACGATTTCATGATATCGGTATTAAAACTAATTAATTGATGGGCTCCAAAAAACAATTCAACCAGCGAAGTTTCCGACATTTTTTTATACAAAGTGGCGAAATCTTAGTTAAAGTACCTACCACAAATCTTCTATATATATTAATAATATTGGAGTGTCTGATTATAATATTGTATTATGAAATATTGAATTAAACGTTTTTTATTACATGCGTAGAAATATATACGATACCTACGTACACCAAAATAACATGTCTTTAAATTTTGTCTGTCTGTTTGTTCCAGCTAAACTTTGAGTGACTGCACCGCTTTTGACGGGAATTTAATTGGCAGGTAGATGATGTAATAGAAATGGAAAAATAATTTAATGTTAAAATATTGAAGTAATATCCAGTACCGCAGGCAGCTCATTCAAAAACTTAAGAAGCTATTTTAATAAAATTTAGTAAGGAATTGGCTAACACTCTGGATAAACCATAGATAAACCCATAGGCTACGTTTCACTGCGGAGAATACCTTATACCGAACTGGTAGATACCACGAGGCAGAGCTAGTTAAAAAAAAGTTAACTTGTTGTTATTCTCTCAATAACGCTATCGAATGCTAGATGTAATATAAAAATTAACTACTATCAAATGAGCTGGTATCTGTTTAATAACACATCATTTAAAAATAGCGTGCACTCAATAAAGTGAACAAGCTATAGTCAGTCTGGGTGATGTTTAACTATCGCATGCCATAGGATTACATAGGACTGCTGTTTCCATTACGATGGTTTAGAATGGTACAATGTTCAGTGCCTATTTACCTTAATTTTATATCTGTCTACATTTGTTCCAATCCTGTCGGAACAGTCTTTTTTGTAAAGCGCAATGTTTATTTTCCAGGCGCTTCATTTACCTAACACTCAATCTTTATTTAACTATCATTAAAATAAATTAATAAATATCCACTGACATTCACACAGCGCCATCTAGCCCTAAGTTAAGCGTGAAGCCTGTATTATGGGTACTAAATAACGGATAAACATACATATAGATATATATTTTTTGTAAATACATACATATTATACATAGAAAACACCCAGACCATTACAAACAGACATGTTCATGGACACAAAATGTTTGTACTGCCCGGGGATCGAACCTCTTCGTTGTGTAATTGTTCATTATGATAACAATTTACTAGATAGTGATTGATATAAGTCTTGGAAGCCGCATTACAGTATAAATCATCATCAGCTCATTAAACGTCCCCACCGAGGGGCACGAGCCTACCCGTATAGGGTGATTAGGCCTTAGTCGACCACGCGGGCCCAGTGCGGATTGGACGACTTCACACACAACCTTGAATCTCTTCGCAGGCGTGCATGAAGGTTTCCTCACGATGTTTTCCTTCACCGTAAGAGCGTCGAATAACGCACATATATTTTCGAAAATTCGAAAACACATTGGTACCTCAGCCCTCCCAGTAGGAAGGCGACAGTCCACACCATTGAGCCACCGACGCTCTCAGTATAAATAGGGATGAAAAATATAAATATTTTGAGTAGGTTTAACTAACACTTTGGTAAACAGTGCAATTTTTTATTTCCTATATTTGAAAATATTAAACTTAAGGTTACTGGTTAAAGGAAATATCATAGTTATTTATCCAGTTAAATAATGGACTGTGAACCTGCTTACCAAGAGCATCACTAAATTGAATCATTTATACACTGTATTATTTTTAAGTCGAGACCAGCACAAAAGTTATTACAATTATGTCAGCGCTACATACTGGATTGTTTTAAATATGTCTTTTTTATTTGGAAAGTAATTATCCTCCGTCAACACTGTTCTGCCCCCACTATCCGAAACGACAAAAGTTAGGTTTCTCATACTGAGAATTTTCTATGACGGCTACAGTATCCTCTTCCCAAAACCGAAAGAAATCATTAACATTTAAATTTTATGGGCCGATATATGGCACTGCAACGGACTTACTTAACAAACTATATAATACAACTTCAACATATAAAACTACTTTTTCTCACATCACAGTGTTTTCAAATATTGACGTCTTAAATTCCTTGGGAAATTTAACACCTGTCGTGACTTGAATACTTAATTTATTTAAAGAAGTTTCCATTTAAACTATAATTGGATAGTTTCTGTAATTACAGAAAATATATTGCTTACTAATAGTAATAACTTACATACATATGTTACCTTGGCAAATCATACAAACTAATACTAAAACCGTCAAATATTTACCTAGTCCCTTTGTCAAAGTAATATATTGAAATGTCGTTCTTATTCTGATAGTTTCAATAGAAACTTATTTTTAGCTCATTTGTAGCGCTGAATCTGGAGGGTGCAGGTTCAAATCCCGCCACGCAGTACCAATGTGATTTCAATTTTTCGAAATTATATGTATATTTATCTGACGCTCTTACGGTGACGGAAAACATCGCGAAGAAACCTGCGCACCTGAAGAGATTCATAGGGTGTGCGTGAAGTCGGCCAATCCGCACTGGGCCCGCGTTTATAGGCCTTAGTCCCCCTCGGAGGGGATGTATAATGAGCTGATGATGATGAATTTCTAGCTACAGTCATTCATCGGTGCCCTTCAACACTGTATCTGCCACGGTCAGCCGTGTCAGGTGAGCGTGACTACGACGCTCACACAATTGCATAAAATAATACTTATAAAATATTTATTATCATAAGCTGCTATTGACGGGCATATGATTAATATTTAATCAATATCCATCGATATTCACAAAGTGCAATAAGTCGTTGTTGTTTAGTATCTACGAAACAATGGATATTTACCATTAATAGATACTATTTTACTATGTAAGGAATATATGTTTATGCACACAAACAATGTATGTACTGCAGGGGATCGAACCCGGTACCCCTGATTTAAATAGCTGACCTTTCAACCATTACAATAGTCTATAAGTCGACACTTATGTTATGAACGAATTCCTAAAGCCTCGTTGATTATTTTTCCGAGGGATTTCATTACCTTTGCTTCGGGTGATTGCGGGCAAAAAATTAAAAATATGTTAAAAAAATAAGTATAAAAAGCCTTAAAATAATGAAATATTTTGTTCACAACATTGTTATACTAGAGTATTAGACATTGTTGCATCGAAGCAGTTAAACAATATAATTCAATAGAATTAGCACTAATTGAACCATTACAAAAATCTAACTACACTTATGACATAAGCTCGGAACCTCATTAGTAATAGACCTCTAACTATTGTCATTTGAACGTAATTGGCGAACTAATTGATGACTTCAAGTACATATTTTACATGATTGTAGGTATGACTCATTAAAACCCAGATTTGATTAGTGTACAGTACTATAAATACAGAAGGATTCAACCGGTATACAGTAAAAAAAAGATTTTCAGCTACTGAAAAACTCTTAGCTTAATAAATAATACGATTACTGCGGTACTTAGAATTGACAATTACAGGCACAAAACACAGACTTAAATACCAGCGGCGTACAGTATGAAACTATCATCATTCGTTCACTTTTATTTTCGGAATGGCTTATCGCTGTTGGCCGCAGGTGGCCTTCACAGTTTCACCAGACAATTGGCGAGCGCAGATGGCTCTCAGCCCAAAAAAATATGAAACGAGCTTAAGGGTGTCCTAAATACGAACCTCTGTTCATGTTACTTAAGGCAATTGATGAACTATTGGACTGGGTGGTGCGATGTGAATGGCTTTCATTTTGAGAAAAAATATGTTAACAATAATATCATCACCAACAAGCTAATCGACAAGTAAATCTTTGTGTATACAATTTTGAGTCCTCAATTTTACATTCAAATTAGAAGTTGATATTATGTCCTTTTTCATTGTGACACCATATATGTTTTCAGAATTCTACATATTATAATTAATATTTTTTCCTCTTTTTGAGTAGAAAATAAAATATAGCACCATATTTAGTAGTTAAGTATTTAAAGCAAATATTTACAGCATACGAGTATGTATTTACATTAGATTTCCTGTTTACAATTAAAACTACAATGCTTCATTACTATTTACAGAATTTACCAACGCGATTATGACGTCATTATTATTAACACATCAAACCTCGTACTCCGTTTAATTAAAAGAAATCAAATAATATGGAGAAGACACATATCCAGCAGTGTACTGTGATGAATTGAAGAGAGAGATATAAGTAATAATGAATAAAAGATGAAAGCTACTTGGATAGTTATATTGGAACATGTTCGATACAATTAGTTGTACTTCAACTAATAATTGAAAAGAACTGTAAATAGCTACTAACTAATAACACAATATTTTTCGTATTGTAATGATATAATATTTTGATTATAAAATAAAATGTGTATTAAGTGTAGTGAAGTAAACAAAAAAACGAAAAATCTAATAAAATAAAATTTTATTGAGACAATAAATTATATTTCGCTCCGACTTACACAAACTTAATTGCCTAAAAGTTTACATTGACTTGAAGATCTTAAACAAATACTCACGTTATATAAGATTTTAACCTGATGTTACAAGAACCCAGTCATGTTTTTTCACAAGATCTTTTAATATTAACCTAAATATATTAGAGGAGTAAAATTACACAAGCATAGTCATTTTCACTTATCGTCCAACACTTCCACCGTAGATGCACTGCTTGCGTTATCATTATCTTTGTCCTTCTGTTGATCCATCACATTGTCCTCTTTCTTAGCCGGCGTTGAATCTGAAGATATCTCAGTCTTCAAAGCATTTATCCTTCCGCCGCTCTCGTCGTTGTTTTGCGGTTCATGTTGCGTTATTCTCATCTTTTTACTCTTCGAATTGCCCATCTTGAACGAATTTTCGCATAAAACTGCCACAATCTAAAAATAATCCGGCAGATACCGAGCACTTGATAGTTTAACAACAGTATTGCTTGATAAAGCCAGGTGATAACAGAGCGCCAGTCAAAGTGAAAGCGAAACAACAACTGGCGTGAAGATACTTAGTCAAAACATATAAATGCAGTCACCTATATGATAAGACGGCAATGACACATTGCCCGTATGAATGTTACATTGACCGGATGCAAGTTCGTCATACAAGGACCGTATGTGAGCAGTATAGCAAATTAGCCTGCGCATGAGTTGATAACAGGAGCTAAAGATTTTAAAGTATAACACAGTAAAACACATAAGTGAAGAAAAAACAAATGAAACAGAACCTGTTGTGTTCTTTAGGAATTTAAGATGAGCATGGTATTTATGTTTTTTTAGGATTAAAGATGTCTGATTAGTGTAAATAAGGATATTTTTACAGTTATAGTTCCTTTTCTTGTTGCGTTTGGAATAATGAGACTTCGATCTTATTTCCTCACTTTAATTTCAGTTATATACATGTAACTTTTGCAGGTTACGTAAGCATACCAGTAGGCAGACGTCGATGATAATATATTTATTCAATAGTAAGGATTCCGGAAAATGCGCTCTTATGTAAACTTCATTTTCACTCACGTTGAAATTGAGTTAAAGAGGTATTGAAAAATTAAGAATCTTTTAATGAAAAATCTAAATCTCAATAACATCTTTTACAATAACATGGTTAAATAGTGCAAATGACATCTAATTACTGGAAATTTACAAGCGATGCAGACAGTAGGGTTCCTATAGTGACATCATTCTTTTATTATTCTGAAGTTTTGCATAACATCTGCGCAAACTCAAAACACACTGTATTTTAGAGAAACATACGATAAAACTAGAAGTGTAATTTAAATGCCTTGTGGTAAAATTCAACTGTCTAACCTTGATGCAAAATATATTGCGGCAAATAGATGATTTCATCAATACGGGTATATGCCTAAATATCCACGTATTTCTGTTGTTTTAGATATAGCTCTCAATACAACACTGGTTAATTAAAGTTCTAAAAATACATTTTAACAACACTAATTATTTAGAATTGAATGATTAATCCCCGTTCTGAATAAACTTTAATAAAGGAAGTACACAAGTAATAAAGGAAGAACTGTGAGTCACTGTATAACTAAATAACATGACGACCTGTGACTTCATAGAACGAATAAAAGTAGAACATAATCCAGATTCAGTGGATGTTTAAAGATCTTTATTAAAAATCATCTTAACAGGTGCTTCGGCCTGCAATGTCCTAACCAAACTAGAAAAAATCGCAAGCGGTGTTTCCCCGAGGGAATCGAACCCACACCTCTGGGTCACGCAGCCAACGTGCCCACTAGACCACCGAGGCAGTTACTACCTACACTATCACTTATGATGATGATTTAAGTTAATTATGATGTTGGTTAAAAATATAACTTTAATGGGAAAGAATTTGGAAATACAAAATATATTATTATATGTTTGGCTTTGGGTATGAAATGAACTCAGAAACTTTGCAGTTAAAAATCAATATGGGACAATACTCAAGTATACCTACATTTAAATTTAAAAGTACATACATAATACTTGCAGTTGAAATTCAACTGAAAATTGGTTTCACATTTTCATCAAGGTTAAAGAACATTAAATCATAGTAAAATTTTATCATTTCAGGGTGATTTCCTAATCATGTAATTAATATCACTAACTAATTTGATAGCCATTTAATAATTTAAATCTAGTATAAATAGTAATGCTAATATTATTCAAGTATTATATTATAGTAATGGTCAAAATGTCATCAATTTAATAAGGTCCTTAGGTCTAATGGATGTTTAGTGCTTCTAATACAAGCAAATTGCGTGTCATTGTTAATGACCCCAGAAGGGCGCGGGCTATTTATACGCATATTTTTACAACAATAAATCAAATCGATAGACTTTCTTGTGTCAGAACGTCACGCAATCTGATAAAACATAACCAAGGTTATTATTCTTTGTTTGGTCTTGTATTAGTTTTATGTTTATTGCTTTTTCGTATGTATTGTCATTTGCTTTCACTTTGTTTTTCACATCACAATGTTTTGCTATATTATTAAACTTCATAAGCCCTATTAAAATCTGTGTTTTGTTTGCAGGAAATGTCGAAGTTATTAGTTCTGACTCTTGTTGCTTTGTCGGCCGTTGCTAATGTATATGGTCATAGTAAAATCGATGCTGCCACCATTAACGTAAGTCCCTCTTTTTACTACAAATAATGCATTTTTAACTTAAAGCAATAAACCGCCTCAAGAATATAAAGTAACCATAATATATTTTTTCAGGGACTTGCTGCCGTTAAAAAAGAAGGAAGATTTCTAGAAGTTCCGTAAGTATTTATATTAAAAATTATTGTGATTCAATAGGAAAGTTTCTTTTTTATCCGTTGCTAAAAATATTTTCCATTACAGGGTTATTGGTCTCGTCCTAAAATCATTGAAGATAATATGGTTCCTTCTGTCTACTGTCTGCTCGGTGGTAGATTACAAATTGGTAAGATTGTTTTCATTTAAACTTACCAAATATTGAATATCAATGTTACATAGTAATATTAGGAGAATCCATATCTATTATAAAGGTATGGTCTAGATATAATTCTTCCTTTAACTTTATTTGTTTTTAGTGATAGTTTGAAATTCAATATTCGTCAATAAGTGATTTTGTGCATTATCTTTTCCCAGGCGGCGCTAGCTTTAGCAGTGAATACAGTGACGTGGGCATTAAGCTTCAAGTTACCAATTATACTTGGCGCAGCAGTGATATTTGGCATTTTCAAGCTGATAGGCCTATCTTTCGCCAGCCTCGGTGTTGTTAAAACTACTCCTGATCCTTTGTCCTACGCTGCTGAATATCTGGACTTAGGCACACTTAAGTATGGCGAAATACATTAAGTACCTACACCAGTGACAGATTATCTTGTTTACTTTAGCTTAGGTATTTATTTTACTTTTAGTGATTTATTTGTATATTTAAATAAATGTAATGTTAAAACTAAAAATGTGTTCGATTTCAACCTTTCCATTTCATTTATAATTGCGAATACCTATCAATAGCTTAGACATAACTTGTACTTCAAATTGTAATACATAAACTGTTGTGCTGTTGGTATTCCAAATAAAATAAAATAAATAATACAATAAAACTTAAGATACTGATCTAATCAATACGACTATAAAGTTTTACATTTAATTATTATTTCAAAGACCTGTAGGAATATTTTAAACAAGTTTTACTAATCTGAGGTAATCAGTGTAATATTTTCTTCTAAAAGAAATGAACTTGAATTATAAAAATGTTTCGTAAAATAATGAAAGCCCTTTGACTGTTATTTTAACTATAATTATATTCACATGAGCTATCACAGTAGCAGCAGCTGACTATCTAATAGGCTGTTAGCAACGTTTTGATAACACGTAATATTAAAATATAGCTGTAATCTAACAGAAAAGTACATCAAAATTGCTAAAAGGAATTAGGTCATTTCATAACTTAAATATGACTATTACATCATTCACTTACCAACTATGAATAATCTAGTCTTTTGACAGGATTAAACCTTTTGAAATCACCTCTATATTACTTAAAATACAGATAACTTCTTAACAAAAGTAACCTGTGGTACAGTTACACACCTAATTTCCCAGACGAACCATAACTAAAGCGTTTAAAAACCAGCATAGTTTAAAAGACAAATGAGTATACAGCCCTCAAATCAAAAAATTATAATAATGAACGATTTTTAGATATATTAATTGTAAACAGTTTGGGGACACCATTTTTCGATCTATATTTTGTGATCGCCGGCATATGCCGGCATATTACGTGTACTACGAGGATATACTCGTAGTACACGTAATTACAAACTACTGCAAGAACACCAATGAAGAAGTCATCGAAGTTTGTTACTTCATAAAAGATTAAATATCAAATTTAGCAGCCACGGTTACTTATTTACAAAATGCTATTGGTATGCTTACAAGTTACATGACTCATTTGGTTTAAAATACCCCGGAAAAATTTACATATAGCGAAACAGCTAAGCCATATATATGCAGAATTTGTTGAAGTTAGGGTCGGAAGATTTAGACCATGTAGAGTCAGAAGCTTGACTCTACATTAGATCTGATATATTTTCTACAGGGTAAACCTTATGTGGTCGCCTTTGCCGCATTTTACATGATTTTTTTTTAACCAGATTCCATATTTCCTTTTGTAAGTTACTAGGCAGTCTTTTTAGTGTATATTTTTCTTTAGTACTTACTAATAAGTTTTTAGTTACAGTCCCGTGTAAACTTTCATGTCTTAATCCATAAAATTCATTAAAGTTCCATATTAACATCCACTCCCAACCAAAAACATAATAATGAAACACTTAACACTAAGCGGCCAAAAGATCACTGTCTCAGCAAGTGCGAGTGACCTCGTCATGGCAGCGCTGATATTCTGGCAGTATCTAGGTGTAATTTGGTTGAACTGGCCCATTCTACAGATACAGCACCTACATTAAATACATAAAACTAATGTGTATTTTCATAATATCCTTACTAAAATTTCCTATTGTTTAGTACTTTAAATAGTTCAAAGACTAGTTGCACCTCAAATAACTTCTGTTACCATTTCAAGTATAAAAATAGCCGTGTAATAAAGATACACGTTGTAAAATTACAAATAAATATAAGATAGAAAAAGTAGATAAATGTTACGGATACGGGTGCTGACGGTTCAAGACGAAGTTATCCGCTAAAAGTGGACTACCTTATTTTTAAGAACCATATGTAGCACCCAAGAAGATCACGCCCATCTAGTGGTAAATAACATCCCCGTGTAAAACTCCAAACCGCGAAGTTTCTAACTTATGATGTTAACATGTCAAAAGATGGTTTCTCTAGCACCGTTTATACCAGTACTCAGCTACGCCAAAAGGAAATCAAAATTATGCGATACTTTCCTTTAACCTATAACTATGAATTTCAGCAAATGCCTACATATAAAAAAATCTGTATTATTTACCTTTGTTATCAAAAAATTTTTTTTAAAGTATTGATATAAATTCTTGACAAAACTAAAAGAAAAATCAAAAATAGTTTTGGTATGCTTATAGAGTTATTAATTTGTGGTCATACACGTCTTTTATGGGAACAAATTACTTACGGAGATAATAATTTAATTTCATTTGTCTCTGATTTCTTGTTGCTCGTACCAAATGAATAGATAATAAACCCAAGTCGAAGGCGCGCATAATTCACCCGTTTGGGCGAAGAACAGTACCAATTATATACAAAATTTACGAAACTAAAAAAAATACGTTAAAAATTGTAACGTTAAATAAATGTTATTTGTTTTCATTCGTTTTTTCGGAAACTGATTTCCAGAAAACTCTCGAAACTCTATTTTCTCGTTCATAGAGGTACGGGTATTGGAAATGCCCAATTGAATGTTTAACACTATTTGGAAGAATTTAACTCGCACTTTTGCTCTTCTTACAGATTCCTCCAAACAATAATAATTTAAATATATTTTTTAAATGTTCTTGGAAGATACTTTTACAGTAGATTTTTGGGTTATTGTATGACAACCGCTGTTGTAAAATCATAATTGTGTGACTCTAGTATTTAACATTCTACATTTTCAACATGTTTGCATACAATATTTAAATTCCTTTTTTCTAAAAAATATTAAGAATCATTAAAATTTCATACATGAAGTCAATCAATTAATGTTCGAAGCAATGTCTGATGATGATATTGAATCATACATAACACTTCACTTATTATTTTTACATGTAATTGCCCGTTAAGGCTAATCTACAAATAGCAAGGCTACAAATTGGTACTTACCGTAATGCTCAATTATTTTAAATAAATCTGTAAGAGTAATTATAAATAACATTTTCAAAAATTTACTTATGGCCTATTTGGTAATTTTGATGCAATTACTAAATTATACAATTATTAAATGATGTGCATCTAAGGGTAGGGGTATAAATTAACCTCATTTTTGCATATTATTTCATATTCAGATCGTCCGATCTAAAAGTCACTGCTCTGTGATTTATAAGTTTGACGTAGGTTATTAATTATATTCACCCTTTCTTTAAGAAAATGAACAAGTTTGTGTTATTTTTCTTCGTTGCTGTGTTGGCAGTAGCTAATGCAAGAGGTTTTAATGGAAGAGACAACTTAAGCGTTAAAAATAATGTAAGGACGTTTTGAATTATTATATATTTTTATATTTACTTGAAACGTTCATTTTAAATTTGTAGTTATTCTTAAAATAAATTAATTCGAATTGACTAAGCGAGCATAAGGGCATTTCGTAGCGAAGTTCTTTAAAAGCTCTTAATGGGAAACAAAAAGCTCCGTATATTTGCCTGTTGAAATCTGAAATATCTTTAATGAAATCATAATTATATTTTCAGGAAGTAGCTCCATTGAAAGCAGAAGGTCGATTTTTACTAGAAGTTCCGTAAGTTGCAAACATTTTTTTTCAAATTTATTTATAATTATGAGTAAATTTATAGTAATTTATTTGCAACATGGAGTATACTAACAGTAATTTTGTATTTATTACAGATCCATTGGCGCACTTCTTTATAAATCCTTGAAAGCTGTTTGGTTCCTGGTTTCTACAATTTGTTCGATCATAGATTATAAATTGGTAAGATTAAAAACTCTACACTACGGGCTATGGGTGAAGAAATTAAAAATTTTCTGTATAATTAATGTTGAACTATTTGCATATTTTTTATTCGATTATTTTTTTTCTAAATTATTAAATAATTTAAAAATGCATCACCTTGCAAAATTTTATACGCTTTACGTTTCTTCACAGATATTCATAAAATCTTATTTAAACGTATGGCTTCTCTGTCGTATCTCACCCCATAGCTATCTTTAGAAATTAATATATATTTTCAAACTTTTAATTAATCATTAATATTAATATTTTTGTTTTTTTTTCAGGCTGCTATGGCATTGGCAGTAAACGCTGTTATATGGGCACTAAGCTATAAGTTCCCGGTAATTTTGGGTGCGGCTTTGGTGTTTGGATTCTGCAAGTTAACTGGCTTGTGTGGACTTCACTCCTTTGGACTTGAAAAAGTTGACGATGAACTTACCTACGCCTCAAATTATTTAAATATGGGTACCTTAAAATATAGTAATAGACCTTTATCTTACTAATATTCATCGATAGTATAGCAATATTTAAGAATATTATTTATTAGAATTATTTATTGTAAAAACGCATAAGGGCAATTTTAAGTGTATTTTGAAATGTTTCGTAGTTCAATAAATGAAGCAACCAAATATATGCATTTTTTTACCTTTACCCAGAACCCCTTTATAAGAGAAGTTATAAGTAGACAACTAGAGAAGAGAAGTATTAAGTAGCTACGTTGACATATGCAAAAAATAATCTATTTAGAAATAAATACTCAAGCACATTGATTTTCCAATCACTAGCAGATATTGGTATTACAAAATAACACTTTACCTTATAAAAAATGTGTTTCGAAGTAAGAATGCATTTTTCTACCGTAGCAACTATAGTCAACGATGTATGCATAACATGTCATACATATATAAAGTATTATTATTATGTTTTCGAAATCCTTAAGATTCACGGCCCAAATAGTGGCCAGGTCCTTTGGAAGGCGTGTGCGGGGCCGAAGCCAACAGCACAGAGGCCTTTTTTCGAATGTTTAATCTTTGTTAGTGTTACACGTGGCGGATGCCATCACAGAATGCACAATATGATACAACCCATGTTGACCCCCGCCAGTTGTAAAGACTATTGTAAATATATGGAAACTACGATACTAGGCTATGGTATTGGGTTTAGGTGGACTGGATATCTGAGCTATTAGTACGTTTAATGTTTCGCCCGATTTTTAAACCCATCTTTGTCATCTGTAACGAAGTTTTGGCGAGACAAGGTGTCAATTCATTTGTTCTCTCTCTTCATCTTTCACTGGAATAATCGACTCGTTGCCCAGAGAGATCTGAAATCTAGAATATTTGGCACACTGGGCGTTTCCAGACTCAAATTGGGCAGACTTATTATTGGAATAAGAGTATCACACATACGTCGTATTCTTAGTTTTAAATTTTAAAAGTCAGCAAGTAAATACGAGTACTTAAATCTCTAGACGTTTTAAGTTAACAGTAGTGTAAAAGTAAATTTTGATGTTTTACGGCATTTAATTAAAAGCTTACTTTTTAAAAAGGATTTTTACCTTAATTTTTTACTTCTCATTCTCATTTTGTAAAATATATCTACCGCTGTAAAGTTTCATGTTACTCATTTATATTTTTACTTTATCGGTATAGGTTTTTTAAATATTTTAATGCCTCCATTTTAACTTATTAAATGGTTTGGTCAGTGGCTCATTGATGTGGACTGTTGCCTTCCGATCTGGAGGGTGCAGGTTCAAATTCTACCACGTACCAATGTATTTTTTCCGATTTTTGAAATTATATGGAATTTTATCCGACGCTCTCACGGTAAAGGAGAACATCGTGAGGAAACCTGCGCATGCCTGCGAAGAGATGCAAAGGTTGTGCAGGAAGTCGGCCAATCCGTACTGGGTCCGCATGAACTACTAAGGCCTTTACATACACCCTTTACGGGTAGGCTCGTGCCTTTCGTTGGGGACTTTAATGAGCTATGGATGATGATGTTGAAATGGTGTTGTTTTGAAAGTCAATCGATAAAAGAATTAAAAGTTAACTACTAAAAGTTATTAGAGAGCCCCGGGTAATGAAGGTAACTTTTAGGATGTAACTGTCATTACGGTGACCCATTTTTGTCTTAATGATAGGCTAATGATATTTAGTACAGTCAGTCAGGCAACAGCCTATACCGTCCCACAACATGGCTATCGAAAATATGGAGTGTAACCCGCCACGAGACTCCAAAGGCCTGTTTGGTAAACGTAGCAATTGGGAGCAACTACTTTACGGTATTCCAAAGTATGGAAAGACTCGATAAATTATTTTTCGGACTCCTATTTGACGACCGACTTGACTTGTGCGATCGTCAACCGAGCGCTGAAACCGCGTCACCATCGGACTCTCAAGTATATTTTCCGAGTAGGAAACATTTCGTATTTTATTCAAAATCTGGTTAAAATTCTAACTCTAAATACACATTCATGGCTAAATGCAATAACTGTATTCTTTTCTAAGTCAGGAACACAAGTCTTCAACAAAATCCAGTGCTTGTCATAAGTATTAGATAGATTAGTTGTACCATTTTTTGAGGAGAATTTTGCATGGATAACGCTTGTTCCCGAGGAGAGGGGAAGGGGGGACCAGTTGTGTCAGGCTCCAACCGACTAAAATGCCCCGGGTATCATGCACTTTTTCACTTCTCCGTCGGAGGAATGAGAAGGTCCAGAAACCATGCCCTAATTCGCAGAGGCTTGTATAGTACGATGTAGTGGTTTCCCAAAAGTAGGTGGATTGAGCTGGTGCCACCGCCGCATCGCACTTGCGAGTGGGTCTATTAGATAGCCTATTAGATATAAATAAAAGAGAATTATATTTTCAATAAATAATTTATTATTCTAAAATTAAAACTAAAAAAATACATCAAAACAACCATCTTTGACTTTGTGCATCCCGCCCCTTTTTCTCGGCATATTTCTCAACAGCACTAACAAGGAATTTCTCTGCGGTCTCCAAATATTCTGGTGTGACGAAAGTTTTTAAGTGGGAAATTGGCACGTAAGCTTCATAGTTCAAGTTGCATTTGCCAGTGATTTTGCACAATCCAACCGCGGCCGCTCCTCCAATGAATATGATTAAAGCGTTGGAGATCAACCATTCGATAACGAGAACACCAAGTCCTAGGGCCGTCTGAAAAATGATAATGTTGCTTATTATCTTATATATTCTTAGATATAAGTGACATAAAAAGTAATTGAATGTTGCGAAAATGTCGCCTCTCGGAAATTGACGTACAGTGGCGTGCACAGAAATTATGTGTAGGGTATACAAAGTGAGTAACACTTTTCGCAAAAACAATAAATAATTCTCATTTTTGTCAAATTCAGTGCTGTTGATGACAGCAGATCGCTCATAGTTTCAAATCTGTATAGGAAAATTGGCGAATAAATGGGAATAATTTAATATGTTGGCAATTTTCTGGTTTGTCTTGACAAACATGATATGCCCTGCTTATTTGCATATATGGAGTGCACGCCACTGATAACGTAGAGAGTTTCACGAGATTTGTATATCAGATCGACTTGAATTCCCAAACGAAGCTATACTAATTAAAAAAGAAAACAAAATGTTACTTACGAATTGTATCCAATGAGAGCATGCACAATATCAAGTAAAGGTGTGATATATGCGCTATCAGGTATGATTCTTTGAATCTGCTGATTTGTTGTTTCCACACTAGGAAGAACCGATTGATCTAAGTCCTGGAAAAAATATAAGAAATATCAATAAAATATCAATATTAATGTCAGAAATCATTCCAATAATAGCACTGAATTATAAATTTGTAATTTCCGGTACGAACTTTTTAATTCTAGTTAGATTTTCTGGAAAATATTGCCACTACACATTTAACTATTTTTAGGTATAATTTGTTAACATAATGAACTCTGATGACACTACAATGTAGTTAGTATATCCTTGTAAGTTCAAATTGCAAAGTAGTTTAGTAGTACAAAATATTGATAAAAACTTACATCAGGAACTGACGTTAGAAGTTTCGGGACAGGATCCGCGGCCACAACGGCAAGGACAACAAACAAACCGGCAATTTTGTACATCATCTAAAAATTAAATAAAATTTGATCAGTGAAGGTAATTTACAAGATATAATCAGATTAAACAGTGTCATAATACTCATAATATACCAATAATTGAAATGAAATTGATAACAAGGATTGAATTAAAAATACACTAACTCAATAATGTAGTAATTTCACATACAAAAAAAGTAGAAGAAAATAGCTCACCGTGGGTATTATTCCGTTCCTGATTTCTGGATGAAGAACACGTTTGGTATCCTGTTAGCAACTGATACAAGAGAATCGAAATGCCAGTATTTAAACCACTAGAAAATCAATTAGTGATTGTAGAGTCGATCATTTGATAATGTGCGATTTTAATTTCATTCACGCTTAATTGGAATATATGTCATTCCCAAATCGCTTTTGGGGTTTTATGAATATATTGTCATAGGTAATGAGCAATACTAATATCTTAATAGTTTAATTACTAATTGTACAATTAGGTTACCTTATCCTTAGATGAGCAATGAGTTCCTTTAAATTGAGCCCTCGTTATTAATTGCGTAATTAGAACATAATTCCTACAAAATTTCACTGTCGTACTAATTTATTTTTTCAAAAAAAAAACTTTTTGCATTTTATAAGTCAAAACTCTAAAGATTAATTTTATTTTCAAAGACGGTTCCCCTTTTATGGTTCATCTTCATCGTCATAATCACAATCTAAAACGTCCACTGCTGGACGAAGGCCTCCCTTAATGATTTCCTAGCGGACTGAACCCTTGCATTTGATATCCATCTGCTACCCGCCACCTAAACCAGGTCATCAGTCCATCTGTTTTCCGTTACGCGGACGCCACTCGCGAACCACATTCCGCCCCATCGGCCATCGGTTCTACGCACTATGTGCCCTGCTCACTGCCAAATCAACTTGCTTATCCTGTGGGCTATGCCGGTCACTCTAGTTTTCCTACGATATCCGTGTTCCGGATCTAATGGAATGTTATGCAACCTTGATGTTATGAACCTAAAAGCATATTTCATCAATGGTGTGGACTGTTGCCTTCCGATCGGGAGGGGCGCGGGTTCAAATCCCGCCTGTACCAATGTGTTATCGAATTCTCGAAATTATATGTTCGTTATCCGACGCTCTTACGATGAAGGAAAACATCGTGAGGAAACCTGCGCACGCCTGAGGTGAGATTCAAAGGCTGTTCGTGAAGTCGGCCAATGCGCCAGTGCTGCTACCTTAGCCCTTTTGGGGCTAGATCTTGGATAGGTGAACTCTTTAGTATAGGTGAACGCCTTTTTTAACGATTTAGCCCTAAATGAGCAAGCCCTTTTTTAATGTCTTGAAAATATTACCAAAGTATGAAGTTTTCGACATGCTAAGAAGAACTTTTTTGCTTTTTCGTTTTTTTAGACGCTCTAAAAAACGGTTTCATGACATGATTATTTTTTTAGACAAAGCGCTTTTAACTTCTCAAAAATCACCATTTCTAAACTAAGGTGGCAACATGCAGTGTTGCTACACAATGTTGGGCCCGCTTGGACGACTAGGCCTATACAACCTATACGGGTAGGCTCGTGCCCTCGGTGAGGACGTTTAATGAGTTGATGATGAAAGCTTATTTTAAACAGTTTTGGTATGTTATATATGGTTACAGAGTGTATTATATTATGTTATCTTGGTGGAATTGCTCAAATTACATATTGGATAATCCATAAATATGAGTAAGATAAACTAATAAAAGTTATTTATATGATTTAAATATCTTACTATAACCTACTCGATATCATCCTTAACAAAATGTCCAGCAATGACTTAAAAAGTATGATATTTTTCTTATCGAATAAAGTAGAAAGCAAAATGCAGATATATTCAAAAATTTTATGCGATTGTGAGCATCATGCAAGAACACTATTTTATGAATCCTTAAATTTTTTTTTTTTTGAGACAAAATGTTTTTTATAATATTTAAGTTCAGTTATTAGCATTAGATAGAACGTTGGTGGCTCAATGGTTTGGACTGTTGCCCTTCTACCGGGAGGTCTGAGGTTCAAATCTCGCCACGTACAATGTGTTTTCGAATTTTCGAAAATATATGTACGTTATCCGACGCTCTTGTTTGAAGGAAAACATCGTGAGGAAACCTGCGTACGCCAGCGAAAGGATTCAAAGCTTGTGCGTGAAGTCGGCCAATGCATGGACTGCGTCCGCACGTCACAATGGGAAATTTTGGTCATTCGCTGTTCATAAATCTGTAACTTTTTTGTTTTTTATTATAGAGACCTACAATTTTATACGAACAGAGCCAATGAAATTTAGCTTCAGATGAAACAAGAATTGGAACATACAAGCTCAACACCGCGGATTTACTTGCGTGTGATTTGAATTGTTTTTTAAATTCTTAAAACTGTTGAAGATTTGGTAATGTATTTCGGTTTAAGGAGAAAAATAAATAGAAACCACTCATTAAACATGCATACCATTTTATTTATCAATTTAAAAAAACATTGATATCATAAAAATAATGATAAAAGACGTATTTTGTTTGAAACGTAAAATTTGTAAATAATAATTTATATAACTAATTTATTGTTAACACAGTGAAATATAATAGTGTTATCAGACTTCAGGATCTGAAACTAGTTGATTCACCTTCAAAAGCTATCAAGTTTCTTCAAAAAATTTCTTACGTATGGTTTTCGGATACATGTTATGTATGGATCTGATGTAATCTGAGTTGTTTAGCGTGATAAATCATAAAATAAGGTGGTAGTAGTTGACATCTATTTTCATTTAATAGGTTTCTTAGGTACATGTACTGTGCCTTGGTAAGAGCCAATGCACGATTACACTTAATGCTTGATAATTCGACATTATGTTTTCAAAAAAATTTAAATGTTTTAAGAAATGTTATTTATTTAATTTAGCGTTTAAGTTATTTATCGGTTCAAAACTAAGAAAAATGTAATAGAATATACATAACCCATCATTCCAAAAATAGTTTTTTTTTCTTCTCTGTATCAACAGTACGTTTTCCATAATATTAGCTGCTGTTAGTTCGTCCATCGATCGTAGGCCTGGCAAATAAGTATCAAAGATCTGATTAAATCCGTATTCATTTAATAATGTAGTGTTTTCACTTCTCTTCGTAGATTCCCAAGAGTCTTAATAAGGAAGAGATGGTCTCCCTCCTTTATCACACGATGTAGAAGGCGTTACATACGAAGCTGATTCATCTTGTGTCAGCGAATCAGGCAGAGTTACAGACTACTGTTTATCAAGCCAATAGCTATTTTTCCCCAGAAATTGATTCTTTTTGTGCTTGGTGCTTGAGCCCATCGTATATAATTAATAATATAATAAGTATACTTCGAGATTTTTGCTGAAAATCACTTATTATCAATTTAATATTTTCTTCAGAAACATGATAATTTTCTCGTAAAAATCTTATTTTATCATTGTCAATGTAAAAAAGTAATATTCACGGCTTAAACAGTTAATAAAGGTCATATTTCACGTAGTTATAGTAAGAATTCCAAATAAGTATCAATCCTTTTGAATGAAGGAAGTATTAGTAAAACAAATCTGTTTCGGTTTGGTTTATATACTGAAAATCGAATTCGGGTGGCGTTCAACTGCCTCTATCACATTTTTCACACGGGAGAATAGTTGAAAACAAAATCCATAATTAACTGAAATGATCAATATTACCAAAAAACCGTCAAAAACACATATACTTAATATGGACTGATAACGCCTTGAGGGGCACCTTATCACTATATACTTCACAACTTCGTAATCCGCAAATATCCGTAGCTGATTTTTATGATTTATAGGAATAAAATAAATTTGAAACTAAACCGGATGTAAACAGATCTAACAGTTAAAAGTTTGACGAAACTTTAAATTTCCGCTAATTCTATGTACTTCGATATAAGTGACTAAGACTCCTATACTTTGTTGAAAACTAAAAAGATTATAGCTTTGTATTATTTTATATAAAATTACCTATCTTTTAATGTATTGCATGATATAGCTCCTCTAAAACAGAAACTCATAATCTAAAATAACTCATTTTCAAGTCGTAATTCACAGAAATGTAATCTTGTCAGATTCTATCGCGTGTCACTCATTTATGTGCGGACAATTATAAAAAAATATGCTGCACAATCAAGAATGACCCATTCTCTAAAATATTACCAAAAAAAATAAGATTTTAAAACCTTTCTATAATGTATTTATGAGCAGCCGTTGTTTGGCCATTTTCCATAGTGCGCACTGGGTCCGCGTGGACGACTAAGACCTAAAATCCCGTACGGGTAGGCTCGTGCCCCTCGGTGCGGACGTTCAATGAACTGATGAAGATGAATCGTAGTAGTCATTCGTCGGCTACCTGCCACTTTTAACAAGACATCAAGTCAACCAGTTAGTGGTCATCCTAAGCTTCCTTTCCTTTTATGGTCCCTTTTTCAAAACATTTCGAACTGCTCACTGCAACTTGATAATTTAGTAGGAGGTCTTCGTAGATCACTTTAGGTCTTCTACAGATTTTCTTATGATATCAGAATTTTAAATAGTTATTTTCAGACTATAAAAAATAGAAAGCCTATATAAAATTACTTTGTTACGATCTGTCTGCCTGCGAACTAATCTTTACTACTCGTAGGTGTAAAGGTTCAATTAAATGAAACATAAATATAATGGCTTATGTCGCAAAAAAACAGTTTCATAATCATCACTCAAGAAATAATTATTTATATAAGTGATTTCGATTTTCAAGCTTCATTCAGTCTTTTTTTTTTCGGAGGACCGGGATATCTGGCGCAAAATGGGGGAGACCTATGTCCAGCAGTGGACTGCGATAGGTTGAGTAGGAATTCAGTATTTTTGTACAGAACCACAGTGTCATGTGGGCGAGACAGACTCATCTTGTCCGGTTTATGTTTTCAAATAACCAATACACACGCACGCACATATTATCTTTCAAATCTGAGTACATAGCGTCCATTTAGAAAAAGTAATCCCAAACTGATAATAATTACAGATAGACCCTGCGGAAGGTATGCTTCTTTGCTTGTTTAAATTCCTAAACAGATCATATCCACACTCGTAATAATATGTGTAATGATACTAATCATCAATCATACAATAGATAAATTGTAGCTATACATGTAGAATTTTGTTATATTATGTAAGTTATGTGGCCAATACACTAATATCATCTCTCTGAGTAATGATACACCAAAGTAGTGACTGCGCTCACCGGTTGTCCATGCAAGTTAAATATAACATTTAAGTTTCCTTGGTTGATATTAGCACAGATTTATAAACTAAACCTATAGTTTATAAATTTATGGATATTACTATATATTAAATGTGTGTAACTATTATGGAATATTTATTCATTAAAAAAAAAATAATAAATCCTTGGTTTATTATACCCAACCAGACTATACGTACAAAGGTAAAACATAAAATTTCAATTTATATGTTCGATATGTAAATAAACAGTAAATAAGTAGTTGATATTTAATTTAGTGGCTTATTTGTAAAGTCTAACTTATTTTTTGTACATATACGATCAGGCATAGAAGTTGTGTCAGGAAATAAGGAATTTTAATTTTATACTCATAAACGTCAAGTAAAATAATTTATTTCAATAAATAATTACACTATTCTTAATCATTACACTTCATTTAAGCTTCTTGTAAGGACCTGTACTTTCTTATTGCTGTCTTGACGAATTCACTAGCCCTTGCTAAACGTTCAGGTGTGGCGTATGACCTTAACTCCAAAGGCACTTCAAGCAACGATTTAGCGCTAGACAACTTAGCACAAATAGGAGTAAACTTGCAAATCCCAAAGGCAACCAAACTCCCAATGATGAGGGCTGGAGCATTGTAAACGACGAACAGGAAGGCTTTCTTAGCCACGGCTAAGGCAGTCTGAAAAAAATAGAATAAAAAAAATTTAAGCAAAACGAAACAGTAGGACGATGTGCACATGAAAATTATTAGTATATTCTATAGGAGGAAGTGTACACCATTACAGACGCTTTGTCTTCACTGAAACTAAGAAATAACGTTAACAGAATGCTTTGTTAAGGTTTAAAGTTATTCTTTGATAGCTACTGCTAACAATAGGATCACAAATAAATTAATGTTCATAAACTTTAAATACTTACAGATGCCACTTTTGCAATCAGCCCTAATTTCGAAAGACCAACTGCGGTTGCCGCCGGGAAGGCAGGTACCAAAACATCGGAATACAATGGCTTCACTACAACCCTTTCATTCTGATCGTCGAGGTAGGGATAAGGTAGAGCGATACCCTAAAAAGAAAATAATATGTGTACAAAACAACACACTTAAGAGGAATATTAAATTTTAATCAATATTAAATTTATTGATATCGACTCTGTATTTCGCAAGGCCCAGCACATACACTGTACTGATACAGCAGAGGTTTTATAAAGTGGCCTATAAAATGATCTTTACGCTCATCAAATGACATTAGCAAGAATAGTTTACCGACGGTAAACTTGGTCAATATATGCAAACCCTCCATAATAGCAATAGGAAACGTGTTTATGAAAGTAGGTAATAAATTTATTATTTATTTAAGTAAATAAATAATAAATTTATATTTATTTAAGCCCATAAATTGAAAAAAGAACAATATACAACGTACCCTTTTAGGTGGTTCGGAATATTCAATAAAGTTGTCCATCTCATTAAATTCTGCTGCAAGCGCAGATATGATTAAAAATGAACCGATGAATACAATTTTGAACATCTGTAAATAAATAACACAATTTCATTACTAACTGCAAGATGACTAATAACCAAAATAAATATTATTGAAAAATCATGTATACCATGATGGAAATACAATATGAGTAAGACTTACCTTGATACGAGATAATGAAGACAACTTGCAGGTCAATAATTTACTTCCAAATGATGAAGTAAAAATCGTCAAGTGTATATATACAAAACTTGAACAATAATTTACTATAGCGTATAATTTTTTAAAGAACATTAGTTAACAGCCGTTAGTAGAATTTTCTCCAGGATTTCATTGCGTCATAACAAAATGTACTACATTAATGAATAAGGTATATCATTATTGGGTCTTGGGCCATGACTCAATAAATACGTAACATTGAAATTGAAAACGTATCCATTAAATTTATGCTGGACTGCAAGAACAATTTGAATTGGGACGTGTGAAATGATGACTTAAACGTAGTTTAGAATATCTATATGATTCTTATCATTGATTTTTTTTGCAAATAAGCGTCCTCTTTACACAAGGCTACTGTCATCCATAACAAACAAGTTATCCAGAATACCAAACACGGCATAGTGTTTGGTACTGGTTATTTTGCCGCGATGATTCCTATTTACTTATCATTACAACCTAGAAAGTCCACTGCTGAACGAAGGCCTCCCCTAATGATTTCCACGCGGACCGATTCCTATTTACTTATTTATTGCAATATGTGGTTTATACAGACCTCAATCAGAGTGCACTCTACAAGGGCGCACTGTGCCTCCTGGTCATATCTATAAGTTCACTTCAGGGTTGCCAAACGTATGAGGTTCCTCGTACAAATACGAGATTTGTGGTATTCCGTATGAGGTACGAGGACACTTTTAACCTTGTACAGTTTTGTACGAGATTTTGTAATATGACCATGCTACATATTAAATACATCTAGCGATCATTGTCTGCAGACTGTAGTAGCTATGTCAACCGGGAAAACCACGATTAATTAAACCTTTTGTCCTCCGCGTTAATCGTCTCTATCACAAAGTGATGCTCTTTTTTAAGTCAGAAGCTAGAAAAAAATAATTTTATTTTGTGTTTTTAATGACGAAAGCGTTTTTTTTTAGATGTACGAGGTTCGAAAGTCAAAGTACGAGATTTTTAGCTGCTTATGTACGAGGAATTTTGTTTCGAGGTTGGCAACACTGGTTCACTTGATAACGTAACATTTTTTAAAAGATTTGTTGGTGCGTTTGATTGAGACTACGGGAGAGAACTGGCAGTTTGCTCAGTTAAAAAATAAGCATTGCTATTCAGCGAGGGAATACTGCTTGTGTGTTGGGAGCCCTGCCTCGTTCAAACGCAGTTTTTGAATTTGTTTCTTTATTTATTTACCTTTTATTGCAAATATTTCTTCATAATGAAAACCTAATTGGTTCATAATAAAAATAATACATTCAATAATAAAGAAATAAAAATTCACCAACATTCACACAGCGCGATCTAGCCCCAAATAAAGCAATGAGTTTGACCAACTATGGGTACTGAACTAACTGTATAACGTATAATTTCCTTTTTGTGTAAATACATATTATACATAGAAATACCCAAACCGATTCAAACAGACAAAAACATGCCTGGGAATCGAAAACGGAATCCTTGATGTAACAGCCGACTCAACATGAACTTTACAGTAACTATCAGACGGAGGGTGCTTCCGATAGTAATTTCAACACTAGTCTAGTGCATTTATGCAGGCTGCCAGGCCTAGTCCGCTATTCAGTAGGATAAACTACACATTGCAGTGTGTGGGTTGACACAAAAAGGTGTAGTGTATCGTAAGGTTCGAATATCATCTAACAATATAACATAAGAATCTGCCATTGACGGATGGCATGGAAGATATTTAAAACTGCGTTCCAACTCAACTTCAGCTAAAGTCATGGTATTAGGACGCTCTAGCCCATTGCAAACCAAAACGGCTTTTTGTGTATGAAAACTGTTTCAGACCAGATAGCTTATTTAGGACCACAGTGAAAACATCTAAGTTAAAAATCAAATACAGTTGATAACTAATAACGTAAAGAATTATATAGTCACAGTATTCAAAAATGGTATTGGCTGTCTCTCACTTTAGACCGTTAACAGTTACCTAACCTACGGTCGTGGGTTCTAATTCCGAGGGAAAACTAAATAGTGGAAGTCACTTTGTGCGATTTTTCCTAATTTGGTAAGGACAGCTGGCTAAATCACCTGATTATCCAAAAATAAAGATAATTCCATGGTTCGGAGGGCACGTTAAGCTAATCTTTATTTTTCGGGATTGGTTGCACTGAAGCTGTCTTCCAAGATTTGGGAATACGCCAGAAGTTTAAGGGAGCTGAAACAGATGCGTAAAGTCCAGTTCCAGTTCAGGAGCACACATTTTAAATACAGCCGGGAGGATACCATCTGGCCCGCTCTACATAATGATCGTCGAGAGAAAAACGTGCTCTACGCACTTTATTTAACTTATTCACTGACTAAAGTTTGAATATTTTTATTAAACCTAGCTACAGAATGGAGTTCATTATTTTACCAAATAATAATAATGCAATCAAAGATAGCATATTATATTTTTACAGTGACCATCCTATGGTTTTATTTCAGATGATGACTATGTAACCAAATTTGAGGACTTAACCTATTTTCAGTTAACATTCCAGAAAGGGAATAACAGAGGGGAGTTTTAATCCCAACGCGTGATCGATGGGTTAAAGGTAGCCAGTAAGTATATAATTTAAGATGTAATTAATAGACTGTTGCTACCTGAGGGGCTACCGCCATCTATTAAAACAGTATTATTATAATGATAGGTCACCATTTTTGTACCAGAAAAGGCGAAGTAATAGTAATATTATTGTCATACTGTTTTGCTAGATAGTAAGGCGGTAAGATCCCAGTTCTCTATATGACTCATTCCTAAGCCCGCCTCTTAAGGCACCCGCGGTAGACATAGGGATCTAATCTAAAAAACAATTATCTGCCGTCGCCATATGACTCCGATGTTTGAGGACATGAGACGCGAATTATATTCTGGAGTTTTACATCCTCCTTCGTGCCTCTGTGTTCTAATCGGTTTAGCGATCGGTTCAGATCGTTGAGTGACCTGGAAATTTTGACTTCGAATCCCGCGGGGAAACGTCACTGTGCCTTTTTTCCAGCTTGTTTTAGGACATTGCGATTGCAATACGAATATATGCACAGTTTGGATCGAAGACTTCAATGCTAAAGTAGAAGCTTAAACCGGTGGCTTAAAGTGTTTTCCGAAGTACGCTGAACTTGGATAATTTGTGCGGATAAGTTTTCATAATTACATAGAAAGCAATTTCTCCTCATGACGGCTGACGCATAGAAATTTGAAGATATTCATTTAGTAGGTACTATTAATGGTTATTTACTAATTAAAAATAATTAAAGGTTACACATAAAATTTACAAAGCAAAAAATCCTTATTTATTAAAAAAATGTGCGTCATTTATGGTATCATCAACAAATTAAGTAATAAGTTAGTGATTTTCAACTAAATGTCATTTACACTGACCTACAGGTGATTCACATTATGCAAATTACATAAAGCGTAATTTCTTTCTTTTTTTATAGTACTTTTATCAATTAACTAATTTGATACTTTCAACTAGTATATTAGATCAGAACCGCGATTGAAATGTATTATTTGCTTATCAAACACCAAAGTGTGAAGTTTTAACAGTGACAATCTAAGGAGTCTAGAATACAATAAGGTAAGTAATTTAATATCTAAAATATCTTCTTTACTCGTAAATCGTTGTTTTTAGAAGTGTTAGCAATATTTATGTTATTTGTTTAGTACCGACGCAATATTCAAAAGAGTTTAAACAAACAACTTATTATTGTAAATCTTTTATTTGCTTCATTTTTTAGGGTTCCGTATGTTTTTACCATCAGAATAATAAACATAAATTTATAAGAAAATTTATATTCTCAAAAATTACATAACAAAGGTACCTACGCAAAAATCAAAACATAAAAATTTTCGATTGAAAAATGAAACTGTCAGCGAATTACTTCCTAAGTGGTCATAGCACTTTTATGTGAACTCGATCTGTGGACAAGGCAAATTTTATTATGTGCATTTCTTATTCTTTCAGATGTCTCAGTTAGCACTCGTTATCGCTTTCGTTTGCGTCGTGGGATTTACAACGGCTGTACCTGCTACGATCCCAGCGTACACTTACATTGTACCTGAACATAGAACAACAGAGTTGAGGCCCCTTAAGACAATTGAAGAAATACCATACGAGTAAGTCTATTTAACTATAAAACTGGCTGTTAAACCACTTTTTAAAAACTGAACTGTTTCGTTTGCCCCTTTGTCTTACTGATACTGGCAAGAAATTCCACAATCTTTTGTTTCATTGTTTATGTTAACAAAAACTGTATTTTCAGGTACCACATAGTTCCAGCAGATGAATACGCGGGGCGGAATATGATGATGACTCAGCAGATATATCCATCGTATCGTCTATCGCCTCATCAATTTGGAACGCCATGCCTATTCCTAGCCCTATTGTAAGTATACGTACAAATTACGACCTGTTTTTGTAATAGACACTTATGGTAGCTTTGGTCCCATATTCTATTTAAATAAATTCTACTTTAAATATACGAATATATGAACAACACCAGTCACAAAAACAATTCTGTATTCCGAATCTAGAAACTTTTAAATATTAACGAATGAAAATTGTAAGCGTTATTTCGCCGCACGTGGTGTTTTAAATTTATATTTGAATTATCAACAGTGCAATCTTACTTGTTGTCATTACTCATTCGTATTTGTATGGATTTTCAGGCGGCTCTAAAGGCAATCGTTTCTAAAGTCCTGAGCATTGTCAAATGGGTGGTTTACAAAGGAAGTTTCGTGATGCTAGGAGCAGCTTTAGTTGTTGGCTTCTGTGCTTTCACGCCCTATTGCACGTTAGTCATCGAGAAACCGTTCTCCAGGCAGATTGAGTCCCTGACACCGTATGTGGATGACGTGGAATACTATTTCCGACAAGCCTACGACAAATATCACGACTTATATTAGTAAGCCTTAAGTTCTGTAATTAATTAATTTTCTATTTATTCTAATTTATTAATAAATCTATATTAAAATATACATTTTTATTTTTATTGTGTAAACAACGGTCCCAATGTGCTGCCCAAGCGGTTGCATACTTTTCACTAATTTAGTATTTTAGCAGGTCAAAAAATAAATTTAAATGATAAAATTAAAAATATATAAATTATTCTGAACTTTTAGTTAAAATCGGATTAAAATCTATCTATCCCCAAATCAAGGTCATATGAATAATAAACAACGGTTTAACATACTTTTTTTTGTAAATACATACATTTTATACATAGAAAACATAGATACATACATAGGGCTGGGAGGCGGGTGCTACTGCACGAGCTATAATACATTTTCATGTTGCGATAATTTATTTATTTATCATTTATCTTGTAAAACTTTTTATGATAAATCTATATGGTATTATGCTTCCATAAAATTATTCCATAATATCGAATCGATGTCAATAATCAAAATTTACCCCATATAGCGTTACCGATTTTGATTTAATAAAAGACAAATAAAATATGATATTTTTTAAACAAAACCATCGGATGCACGCATTATAAGTATGAGGAACTATCCGATACATTTCAAATAATAAACGGATGTCATTATGTAAAGGGAATTGTGAGCTTAGTATATAGAATCAAACTACCAGTAAATTGTATGTGAATTGACGAATTAAAACAAAAGAGTTATTTTTGAAAATAAAATATATTTAAACTTACATAAAGCTGATAAAAACAAAATTATAGGAAAACAGCACGTCGTCGTCGCTTAACTGCACGTACATTGTCAACACCCTGTATACTTTGATACTTATTGATAGCGGTCTTGACGAAATCAGCAGCGTTACTTATCTTTTCCAACTTCTCGGGGGACATAAGGGATCTCATTTCGTCATGAATGGGTAACATAGTAGGGTAATTGATAACACATATATTCGTATAAGAGCATACTCCAATGGTAATAAGAGAACCAAGAAAAAGCCAAAACGCGTGTCCCAGAATCCAGCCGATTGTGTGGCCGATGTAGTAGACCAATGACTGAAAAGAACAACTTATGATTAACAAAGCATTACTATAAAAAAATTATAATAGCAATCAATATATCTATCCATCTGATAAGTGACAAGTACTATTTACTAATACAACTGTGATCACGTATTAAGGACCGAATGGCAGTTTCTAGCTTGCGATGGGTTTTTTTTTCACATTATCCAGTAATTTTAATGATATTTGCTCTCTTACTCTTCAGGCCAGAAAATAGCTCAGATATTATAAGATTATAGCCTCTTGTATAATTAAACTCGGACACTTATAACTTGGCGGACTATTCGGACACTATACTTGTGTCACAAAAAAAGCATGTAAATTTAGTATGAAGCTAGAGAAATTGGAATGAAGACAGGAACTAAATCGATAATAATATTAAAAATACACACCCTTGAATCAAAGCCCTGCGACATTATACTGAACGGGAAATTATGAATAATCTCATCAGGTAATCGATCATCCGGGACATAGGCGTAGCTGAAAATATTAAACAATTATAATATCGAACCAAATAAAGCTTAGCAATTTACAAAACATTGTTTACCAATTAGATCGAAACAAGAACTAGACGAAGAAAAATATTTAGTAAAAATCTAACACGAATGAAAAACTAAATAGTAACACCACAAAAATACCAACGTAAATATGGTTTTTACCATATTTAGCTATTTATTTTTAATTTTTAGCTATCTCATGATAGCAAAAAAATTACATATATAAACAAAGATATAAAAATATTCTCAACGAATAAAAAAAGTGATGCATACAATACGAATCAATAAAATATATAAATACCAATACGAACAAAAGTGGAAAAAGAACTTATAGGTGGATAAAATATTTATATTCTCACAAGAACAAAAAATTTATAAAATTATAAATAAAACAAATATTGATGGAAATAAGTATAACAACGAAGATAAATATCGCTAATAAAAAAACTGTGAAGGCGTCTACTAAGATGTCTAGAACACTTGTGTTGCACACATGTTATTTTAGAAAGCTCAAGAACAATAAATAAATAAAAAATGGAGCCAAACAAAATTTTTCATTATTAAATATTTAACATACCTGTGAGTCATTTTGTCTCCGTATTGATATGCTGGCGCGTAAGGAACGTCGGGATAAGCAACTTGTTCTGGTTCCAGTTGTACTGGGCCATATGCGTATCCAGGTAGATCAAAATTATCCTGTAACAATACATGTAAGTTATCATTTCATCCATATTGTATATACTCGTAGTGCTGAACTTTTAGGATAGGTCAGTATGCAGAACTTTCGGGCCATCGCTCGCTCCGCTTTGTGTTATTAGCGGGTGGCTAGAGTCGCTTGTCATTTAACTACTTTTAAAATAAAAACATTATATTCCAAATACTATATATCACATCAAATAACGTCGATACGTGATCTACAAAATGTAAACCCGAAAAACCAATTATCACGTAAAAGATTACTTTCACGAGTATTTTTAACTCTTTAACTTTTTTTAGCATAAAAGTAGATGTTTCTGTATTTTGGGGCAAATGTCCATGAGAAGAAAGAATGAAATGACGTCCAAGCCATGGACGAGAACATACTTGTGCAATCCATGCGCAAACGATTAATAAATGATCTATTTGTAACGAAATTCATCGTTGAACTCATACGTCTAATTTAGTCAAAGTTCATACATCAAATTGAGTATATTCAATACTTACAACTCTATGAACTTCTGTACCCTCTTCTTGTAGTGGCTGGTCAGCTAACATCCTGTCATGATTGACGACTGGTCCAGTTGGCTTTACAGGTTCAATCTTTGCTCTCCTCTCGTCAGGTTTGTACACGGGATGGCGTTCTAGTTCAGTATCTCTTTTGTATGTACCCTTATCTACAGGTTCAGTCTTTAGGTCTGGCTTGAAATTTTCTTGTTTCTCAAACATGGCATACGATGAGGATATTTCAGCGGAGTAAACCATTGCCGCTAGGGCGAAACATATTGATATGGTTTTCAGCATCTGCAAACAAAATTTAATTAACCTGCGATACTATTGGAAGTAATGCTGAAATAGTCAATAAATATTTGTGACATTGTAACTAAATAAATGTAAATAGATAAAAAATAGAGCGTCGGTGGCTCAGTGGTGTGGACTGTCGCCTTCCTACCGGGAGGGCTGAGGTTCAAATCCCGACACGATGTAATGTATTTTCGATTTTTCGAAAATATATGTACGTTATCCGACGCTCTTACGGTGAAGGAAAACATCGTGAGGAAACCTTCATGCACGCCTGCGAAGAGATTCGAAGGTTGTGTGTGAAGTCGTCCAATCCGCACTGGGCCCGCGTGGACGACTAAGGCCTAATCACCCTATACGGGTAGGCTCGTGCCCCTCGGTGGGGACGTTTAATCAGCTGATGATGAAATGTAAATAAAGGTATTGAATTGAATTTAAAACTAATAATAATAATAGGTAAGTATACAACTTCGGTAAATTCTAATCTACGAGCGTGACGTTCATATTATTGGTCTATCGTGTAGGTTTTTTTTTGTATTTTTAATATGAAAAATATCATGTAAATTAATTTGTACTCATGCATAGCTATAAATATTGAATAATCAACTTTAAAGATAACGTTTATTAATATGATGTGACAAATAATGATTGCAACAAAAGCTTACCTTGTACACTTTTCGTTGTTACCACCCCTAAAGTACACTAAACACTGTTGCCATTTTCACCAAACTATCCCTTTTTATACCTTTTTAGGGCTGGTCATACCTGATGTCTACTTATCTTCGTGTATTGATGAGACAATAGAGTCGACCTTTTCGCCGAAATTCGTCAAAGCATTGGTATGCGCATAAAAACTGGGCTTTTAACTAACGAAAGTATTTAAGATTTGCAATGATTAAAATGGTCTAGAATCATCTGGCCATATGCACAAAAAATAATAATATAAAATCCCAATATATCACGATAAATAATAAATATCCACTGACATTCACATAGGACCATCTAGCCCCAAGTTAAGCGTGAAACCTGTATTTTGCGTACTAAATTTATTTTAGAAAGTATTTGTGAAATGTAGGTACCTACTAATGAGCGTTTAAAAATGGTTTTGCCTTAAAGTTTTTATACTGAGTATTTATTTCATTATTACTGTGGTCTTTGGTGTTGTGGTCGAGACGTTGGCTACTAAACCAAGGGTTCCAGGCTCCATCCCCGGGCAGTACAAACATTAGTAAGCATGAACATGTCTGTTTGTATTGGTCTGTGTGTTATTTATGTATAATATGTATATATTTACAAAAAATATATACAAGGATGTTTATCCGTTGTTTAGTATTCATATGCGCTTAGTTTGGGCTAGATGGCGCTGTGTGAATATCAGTGGGTATTTTTCATTATAATTATTATAAAGTTCATACGAGTACGTACACGTGAATCCGCGTTTTATCCTATGAGGTAAACTTCGCAAGCACCTACTTTTGTCTTGTTGAATTTTGTAGTTACGAATAAATTTATGAGTCCTGAGTAGCATTCACAACTTTTCCTAGACATTAAGCTGTACAATATTATAAAACGAATGTATTTTCAATTTTCGGTGGATTGATAAGTACTTGTAACCAATTTATTACATTTTGACATCTGTATTCTGTTTTTCGAATACATTTCCTTCTATACTTATTCAATTCATATTTACTGAGATAAAATAACGCGTACTTAAAGTTATAAGTCTGTTAAATGCTAGTAATCAATTTTGGAAAAATGTTATTCGTTAAACTCGCATGAACATATAAATAATCGATTTGAAGAGGTCGTACTTAGTAGTATTCCGGCACATTACAGCCGCCTTGTTTAGCCGATATTTCGAAATCGATATCGGTGAATATTTAAATCCAGTAAGAAACGAGTATCGGTAATTACTAACCACACATTTACCATCTGAATATCTTATAAGCAGGGTCGATAAAAAGCCGATCGAATGGTGTAGTTTTCTTCGCTCTACAGATATACTGAATTATGAAGAATTGTTTTTAGCACTAACCAGAACTATAGTTCCTATATAAAAAGTTAAAACATATGTACACACATAATACATGTGTGTACATATATTTTAACTTTTTTATGTTATACGTGTATAACACGGACGGACGGTCAGGACGCTCACCTGATAGTAGACGCATAACCATGACAGAGCGGCATTGAAGGAGACCAACAACTGAGAGACAGTAATTATCCTCCATCATAGATTAATAATATATACTATCCTCCATCAATGCCGCACTGCGCCTGACACCCGAGACAAATTTCTTCCCTTAGTTAAAATATAAACATGTGCTTAATATCTTAACTGCATGGCTATTTCGCTGATGATAAAGTATTGAATTTATTTTGCCACGGACCGTTTTGAGAACAGGCCTGAAAATTTTAAAAGTTTTTTCTTTTCTTATTATTTCGTAGTACCTATTACAGTTGCAGCAGCAATAATTAATAATTTAAACATAATAATTTATAGAATATTATTGAGTTAACAAAGGTTAACAGCTTATGGATTGATTAACAATTTATCGAGTTTCTGCCGGCTCTTTTCGAAGATCCTACTTATTTCGAAACGGCAGTAGAGTCATAAAAAATATAATAATAACAATTGACGATACAAAAGTATATGTAAAATATTTATTCGAATAAAGCTAATTTGATTTGATTGGATTTGAATGACTTTTTTATTTTTTATACAAACACACAAACACAAAATGTAATAACTAAAGTGTAATTGTGCAAATTAAAAAAAACCTTTACCTACAGTAATTTTAAATAGCACATGAAAAGTAATTTTGGACAGAATAACCACAATAGATTTTTATATAGTGGAATGGTCTGAACGTAAATTCCTAGGTTCAAATCACGGGGCAAACGAAAAACATAAAAATCAAATGCAGGTTAATTATAACTCTAGAATTTCTGAAATCAAATTTTACCCTGTCATTCCAAATTAGTCGCTTTGTTCTATAATGAAACAATAGACACGTCATCGTTGTCCATCCACAAGACCGTTTACAATTGTTTTACAGCAGGTACCTATGAATCAGAGTAAGACCCTAAACCTTTCTAAAGATAAAATATCCCTTTAAAAAACACGTTATATTTGCAAAAGCAATAGCCGATACTGCAAAGATAAGATAGTGTAAACGTCATTTTGTATAGTCCATGTACTTGATAATGACGAGATAACTGCGCTATTTCCTGCAATTATTAATTATAAACCTCGATGAAAGGCTTAATTTTTAAGTACTATTTGCCTTATATAAAAATATATCCTATTATATACATAAAGATTAGCCAAAACTACCCATGTCACGCTTAGACCTCTATAAACTAAATATTAGCAACCTTTGAATATAACTATTATACTCTACCTCTAACTGCCTCGGTGGTGCAGTGGTCCGATTGTAAAGTTTTAGATTATTGCTTGTTTCGGGATCGTGGGTTCAAAGCCCACGAGCAGATCGCATAAATTTGTTTTGTTCTTTATTATTGGGGTTGGTTTCCGCATTTAGTCATTGAAGTGGACCATTGTATGAAGTTTTTCAAATTCGTTAGGACATTGGAAGGCTAATCCGTGCGTCGGAAAGTACATTATGCCGTGGGTCCCGACTACTGTAGTTGTTAATAGTAAACGTTAACACAAATACCATATTGGACCTACGTAATAATTTACTGCCCAATCACCCTGAAGCTATACCCAGCAGTAGGGCGTTCATATGCTGATGATGTAGCAACAATGAAGAAACATACTATTTTTTCTTGTATTGTATAGAAATTTGAAACACCCAGCAGATGATTGCGGTAGTCCAGCCCGAAACATTTAGAGTAAGAACAGATTTTTCAAACATAACACCTAATCGGGTTATAAATTAAAATTGATAAGCGGACAAAAACTCGCAATAAACACAAGTTTTTCTATCGTTTGTCCTGCTATAAATACGCGCGGCGTGGCATTTCTGGCCTCTGTTTCCGTAGAGGGGTTCGGACAGTTATTAATCACGTAGGTCTAGTAGAGACCGACCTACCACTTCTACTACTAGGTCTTTTTTTAATAACATAGGGAGGCAAATGAGTATGCGGTTCACCTGATGGAAAGTGTTACCGCCGCCCATGGACATTTGCAACAGCTGAGGTCACAGTAGTGAGTAGTAAGTGAGACACTAGTAGACAATTAGTTGTGTTTGAAGGTTAAAAAGTAATTTCAGAAACAATATGGTTATTGTGGAGGTAATTAAGTTATAAAGTTTTATTAGGGGTGACGAGTAGGATTTTTTTTATTCAAAAAAAGGTCCCACTTGTCACCGGGGGGACAAAGCTAGGGGTGACGAGCAGGAACGACCCTTTTTTTTCAGATGGCCGGAACCTCGTCCGTTGTAGCAGTTTTAATAATCTGGAAAACTGTGCTAGTTTTCCAGAGTTAGTTGAATAATCTGACTGCGCCTACTCGGGCAGACTTGTTCTGTTTCTAATTTTGTTCGTAAGTACCTATACTACTGAAACCTAAATACTCAATTATATTGCCGCAATCCTTGCCAAATTTATTAGATCTTTAATCATTCATGTGATCAAGATGTATTCAAATATGTCGGCAAGACAAGCAATCCTGAGTTTTACTAGGAAGGTAATTTTAGTAATTCCTTATAACATTATAAAATAAAGTTATACATATTGTAAGTGTAAGTAGATAGATTACAACGTAAAAAGACAATATTTAATAATTTTAATATTAGAAAAGTGGTGATAATAGGAATATCATGTAGAGTCACAAGAATACGATGTTTCTCTATCTGTCCCTTAATACTTTATTTGATCCCCATATTTTAACTGCACTAATTACAAAACTCACCACTTAACATATTCCCAGAACAGCTTTATCTCTTCTTCTAAACTCATTTTCATTCAGCTTCGTACAAACTATCACACAAATCAAATTTCAAAGTTTTCATTCATAACCTTATAATAAACACAACCATGTCAAAAATCGTAGCAGAGAAACAACTTCACAATATTTTCATTAAATAGGTAAATATTTCCAACTATCACGAAGCTACCATTGCAAGATATTTATGCGGAAATAGTGCTTATCGTGCTGGCATACGGATCATTTTTCGAGATTGAAAAGTGTTCATTAATAGTTTCTAAGCCCACACACGTGATCAAACATGGGGCTACATGTAGTGACTATTCGATTACGACTGCTTCAAACTCGAACTCGGTACCGTAGAAGTTCAGGGTTAAAATCCAATCGATTCCCATTCATATCTACCTATAACCTAGTTTATAAAATCAGAAGTTAAATTGTGAAATCTTATTACTAGCTTATCAAAACAGTTTGTTTTAATCACAATGATTTAAATTGGATGAGGCGACATCTTATATGACATTCTTATACGGTCACCAGGTAGGAGTGCATCCTAATAAATAGTGAACGAGTCTTTGGTGACATGCATTAGCTTGACGCGGCGGGTAACAGATGAAAATCCTCAATGGTGAAAAGCATCGAAGCTTTATCCAGTAGAACGTTCTAGTACAATACATATTAACTAGCAGCACCACCAAACGTAAGCCTGTTAAACGTATCTACATAAGGGCCTTAATGTATAATAAAAAACGCATCAAGTGAAATAATAAACACCTAGTTAACTAATAGTAACAGATTTGCATACAAATGTTTGTACTCCACGGGAATCCAACCTTGGTATAGACTGACTTGATCTTGGCTGGCGTTTCAAGCATAGATACTCTATGGATACATGGGTTGCTAGGAATGACACTGGTTGCTAAGCAACACTGTTCCCGTTAGCTACTGTATAATGATAGGCAGAATTTTAGAATAAAATGTATTCGTTTTCTAAAATATTATTTTATAAAACCTTTTAATTTGCTAATGAAACCTTTTTTCAAGTTATTAGTTTAATGATTAGGTTTAAATTTGAACTGGTCAGTTTAATTTAAACTATGAGAAACGAATAAACCTACGATACTTTTTGTAACTTGACATTTGTTTGACAAAAAACGATTGCAAATAATAACGTTTTATATACTCTTTGATAATAACTGAAGTGAAAAACACGACCAGCGTTTTCATTTGTTGCGATTGATATTTTAAGTATTACTTAAATGTTTTGGTGGTGTATTGCAATATTTTAATAGACTGCACTGTGCAAATATGATTGTTAAGAAGCTACCAAATAATATTCAATCATTATTTTGTACTTCGATTCATTTGATAAGTTACAAAAGGGCAGTGGAGGAATTGGTAAATATACTTTATAAACGAGGTTTGGTTTTTTGATACAATCAAAGATTGTTTTTTGATAAGCCTTGTTTAAAAAGCTAGTTTACAAAGCATATTTTTATTACCAAACTTATATTATGTTGTAATGTAGTATTTATCTTCCTTTATAGATTTTTAACGCTTTGGACGCCAAGGCGTCGTCTATAGCAATACGAATTCATATTCAACAAAATAAAATACAAGTTGTGGATAATGGATGTGGAATATATAGAAACGATTTTGACTTGCTCGGTCAGAAATACGCTACCAGTAAATTCTGTGATTTATCCACATTCCAATCTGCTCCAAATTTTTATGGATTCCGAGGACAAGCTATAGCGAGTTTAGTAGAAGTTTCAAAGTGTGTTAAGATTACCTCTAGGGTAAGTCACACTGAAAAAATGGTCAAAAGAGTTTCTTAAAGGAAAACAAAAGGCCATAACTGAGACTTCAACGCGACCGTCTAAGGGTACAACTGTAAGTCATTATCAGTCATATCAATTCTCTATATATATAATGTTATAACTATAATTATTTTATAAGGATTAAGGACTAATGTAATAACGAGGTTATGAAATCAGGCCGACATATACTGGACCTACATATTACGTCACGATCTAACTAAACGCTTACAATTCTTGACAAAGGCATATTTTAAAAGTTAGTAATTAGTGAAAAAAAAACATACTTCAGGGGACCACTTGTCTTGTCTAGCGTTTCCCAAACCACAATATCGATCACGAAAATTTATTATGATTTACTTAATAAGAGACATTTTCCTTTCCCTGGCATTAATTCATATTTTCATGATCGATATATATTCCCAAATGATCAGAAATGATTTAATCCGTAAGAGAACTAAAGTTACCGACATAGCCCGCCGAATCAATCAACCGCAGAACCGATGGCTGTTGGAGCAGACGAGTTCTGGAGTGGAGACCGCGTCTCGGCAAGCGTAGTGTAGGACGCCCTCCGGCCCGATGGCTGGATGAGAAAAGCGGAGGATCGGGATATCTGGCGCAAAATGGGGGAGACCTATGTCCAGCAGTGGACTGCGATAGGTTGAATAGAATATATTCCCAAAATGTTTGCACACTAGCACTCTGTTATTAGGATTTCGATTAATTTCAATACATGATTTTAGTTTCTTAAGTGTTTTTATTATTTTTTATCTAACTAGATATTGTAAAAGAATACGCTAATGAGTTGATTACATAACTTTTCTATTATGTTTAAGTTGCTTAAAAGTGCAAATAAGATTGATTTGAGCCTCAAAAGGCATTTCAAGAATGTAAGGGAGTAGTCTGACAACCCAGAATCAGATAAAATTTGAGGAACGTCTGACAAACGAAAAATGCATGCTGTAATAACTTATTATTATGATTGCACAATAGTAACATTTATATTTGTTCCAGGTTGAAGTTGACGGATTTCTTTACAATTTAAATATCCAAAGCAAGGCAATAAATCCAATAAATGAGCTGACCGATATAAAAACATTTTTAGAACAGCTATCTTTAGTACACATTCAAGTATCGTTTAGTCTACGAGATGACTCCAGCAATGAAATCGTTTTTAAAATTCATAAGAACAGAGACATTTACCAAACTTTCAAATCTTTATATGATTTAGAAAAGAGTAATATACAAGAATTGCAAGTGGAAAAACATGAATATAAAGCTATTGCTTATATTGCCAAATGTAATGATAGTTCGACACGCCACCGATGGCTTTTTTTAAATAAAAGACTTGTTAATAATCCAAAATTTAGTAAAATAATGCATGATTGTATGAAGAAAACTATTCCTAACACACGTAACAATAAAATTAAATATAAGGTTAGCAATAATGTACCTAATTAAGAATAATGAGCTACTTCATATCTTAGCCGTGGGGTGAAGCAAGGAGCAGATAGATAGCACCACCACTAACTGAAAGTGGCATCTAAATCTTAGGAATAAAACATTCAGCAGAGAACGTTTTGCAAGGCTTTTTTATAACACACGTAGTGATATCTCCAAACCGCCCTTCAATTATACACAAAATTACTTTTTTTATATCATTGAGAGAACAGGTCCAGTACATTACCGGGATACCGCGTTTTGGGGTCAGACAGCCAGAACTGTGACCAAATTTTACCAACATGGATAAAAACCACTTATGCATAAGAAAAAAAGCAGCCAACGAGCGAGCAAAGCCATTTTATTTAGCCCAAATTCAAGAGAGAAGCTACCTAGATACTTTTTTGAAAATACATACAAAACACCCAGACATGTCCATGGACACAAATGTTTGTACTGCCTGGGAATCGAATCCGGAACCCTTGATGTAAGAGCTGATGTCTCAACCATTTACTCCTCAAGGGTCAACATCATATGGACTAGGTGGCGGTGTGTGAGTGCCTATATAGGAAATTAATGACTCTAGATAGTAATAAAGTGTTTATCTCCTTTCCCTGTAAATTAACTTTTCAGAATATTGACACCGAAACTGAATGTGATACTATCAAAAACAAACTTCCGTTCTATTTTGTATTTATAAATTGTCCCTACTATGATTATGAAATTAGTAACACACCAAAACAGTCTAGACTTGAGTTTAAGGACTGGACTCAAATAAAAAAACTAATCGAAAAATTAGTTCAGTTTTATTCAGGAAACCTTAAACTTAAAGAAATAACCCAGAAAAATTGTAATGACATTGACACAGACCAAATAAATAGGAAAAAGGTAAAGGAAATCATAGACAAAATATTGGGTAGCAATCCAAGGAAGATAGAAGTATCTCAATTGCAAAATGGCAAAAAAGGTAAAAAAAAAATTTAATATTATTTTACATAATTTGTAATGCAATTTATATTTTTTTATATAAATCACAAAAACGTAATTATTATTTCAGGAAAGTTGATAAAAAGAAAAAAGAAGAGTAATCTAGAAATGAGCCTTTCAAAAGTATTACCTCTAAAAACTACGATTAGATCGATTGAAATAAACCCTTATTTCAATAACAATAATGCTAATAATAAGAATATTAAAACAATAACACCATTGATAACAAAAGCACGACACAACATATTACGTTCAGTACCATCACAAAACATTATACAAAAAAATAACGTCAAGAATATTAAAACAAATATAAACCCATCTAAATTCAAACATCAGAAGAATCATAACAAAACCAATATTCTAAAAAAGCCATGTAAAAAGGATGCCTTAATAAAAGCATTTGAAGAACAATCTGACACTGTGATTAAAAGATGCAAACTATTAGCCCAGAAAGTAAAAGATAGACAAAAGTGCAAACACAGAAAACAAACTGTTATTATAAATAAAACTGTAAACTATAGCAGTATTGTTCAAAATAATAATTATAAATACTCTATCCGTAAAAGAGTTGGTGAGGTTACAATTCATGACTATATTCCATTGAAAGTAACAAAAAGGAACGATATTTATGAAAAAAATGCAGTTTATAAAACGTCTCACGACCTAATCAAAACTATGATAGGATCTTATAAAACTCCAAGTCGAGCCAAAAATTGTTTAAACAATAAGAAAAGTTTAAATAGAATAAGTTGTGATAATACTAATCCTAGTGTACAAACATATCGAAGTCATCAATATAATTCAAATCATATCTATAAAAATTCAGAGGGAAGAAACCATCAAACAATACGTGACCAATATTTAATTAAAAATATGAAAATATATTCTAAAAATACTCAAAGTACTCATTTGCAATCATATGATATGAATAATAGAGAACAAACTGAAAATTTCAGTACAAATAAAAATCACCTAAAACCTAATCCAGACAGATTTCTGAACTTTCTGTATACACAAGGCTTAACATCATACTCTATTGATTTTTCGGATAGTTTGAAAGATCCGAAGACGAATTTAAGCTTGAAAGATCCTAAAAGGAATTATAATAAAAGTGATTCGGTTGTAAATCACGAGAATTTCTTTGATGTTAATGATATTGAAATCTTTCCCACTCAATCAGTTTATTCGAATGCTGAATTAACATACACTTTCCAAGACAGCAATATTTTGTCAGTACAAAGATTCAAAAAGCCAACGCAATATAAAAATAGTGTTAAAAATAACCGTTTTGGAGAAAACCTTAATATTTCAAATTCAACTGTAACAAATGTTGAGGAACAAGTGAAAGACCTTAACATAGTATTCGTTTCGAATTCTAATTCATCAATAAATGAAAACTCTTGTCGAGACTATATGGAACCCCTAAATGTCTGTGAAGCTATTTTTCAAAGTAGAGAAGATTCGCTTGATAATAATATAAATAAATGTTTGAGTAATAAAGAATTCGCAGTATCAGAATATTTTTCTAATACTTATTGTGATGCAACCTACATATAAATTATGAATTACGTAACAGCTGTTCACTGGATAAAGAAATCTTTACCAATAGTAGTCAGATTTTAGGGACTCTATCTCCGATGATGAGTAAAGATGATGATAATGGATACAAAGATCACGCCAGCAATAACTTTAACTTAAAAAACAGGCTCCGATTTATACCAAAAGGTAACTTTTTTTTCATTCAGTTGTAGTTCGATGCATTCATAATAATACCACCGATTGTTTTTTTACTGCAGGCATGTCTCCCATATTCCGCCAAGTTCAAGCTAGATATACCAATGAACTTGAAACAGAAAGGGATTTTTTTAACAAAGTTAGTAATCTGGTTTAAGCATTATTTATGTTTTTTTAAACAAGCCATTAAGAATGATTTTGATTTTAGCAAATGTACAGCAACTTTATCGATAATGTTCTCATCTGTTCTGAAATTTTTTGAAGCACACATTCAGGATCATAAAGAGGAAGCCTTAAAAGCTTTGCAAAACGTCAGCAATAAATTGAAGATGAAAATTTCTGCGTTAACTTTCAACGCGCAATCGTTAAGAAACACTAAAGTATGTACGTCATTTACTTTAAATAGTAATTAAACTATTTGCTAGAGTGTAGGTTTTATTTATACCTCAATATTATTTGTGATAAGAAAATTAAGATAATATTATTATTTAACAAATTCCAGGTTTTAGGTCAAGTAGACAGAAAATTCATTGCTGGTATCATTCAAAACAATACATCATCTCCTGCACATTTAGTCTTATTTGACCAACATGCAGTACACGAAAGAATAAGTTTGGAAGAAAATTTAGAAGGTAAACATTATTTGACATTTAGGTACACGTGGATTAATTAGCCACTCGCATTACACAATACGTTGTTTAACAAATATTATTTTAAATTCTAGAATACTACAATGACGATAAATGGAAAGGTATCCACGTGGATAATGTTGTACTCAAATTATCGAAGGGCGATATTCTATATCTGCACAATTTTAAGGAAAAGTTCAGTAACTTTGGTTTAGAATGGAAAATTCTAAATAATACTGAAATCGCTATTTATTCTATCCCAGCAGCTATAATTGGTAAACATCATCGACAGGTAAAAAATAATTGTACAGTCTGAATTTTGAATTATTGGCATTATTGTTGACCTATTATTGTACTTAGAAATGTTTTTATAGAAACCTAATACCATTTGGGTTTAATCAAAAAACTATTTCAAAACAAACTGATAAATAAGTACATAAAATTATTATATGTCGTACACTATTCAGCGCGCCCGTGCCGCCCGCCCTAGCGCTCTCGCGCCGCTGTCAAAATATTTTTATTGTAATATGTATTATTGATCAATCGCAAAGCGACTTATATAATTTTTGGGGTATAAAAATATGATATTATTATATCAATACATTTCCTCATCATATTTGAGAGATGTTCATGGAATTATGAGTAGGTTATCATTTTAAAAAAAAATAGGTTTTTTTAAATTTAATAAGGGTCATTTTATTTCATAGTTACTAAAATGTTATATATTTTTTAAAATTACTAAACGTACTTTTAAACATTAATTCAGGTGGACAAAGTGATCGGTGCAGTAAAAAATCTTATATCTGAAGAAATTGATGTCATCAAAACCCAAGGAGGTTGTATTTCCGTTTATCCCAAATCAATTATGGATCTTGTTTTCAGCGAAGTAAGTATACATTTACAAATGAAATTATTTTTTTATATATTAATTTTATTATAGATTTATGTTGTCAGTACAAGTGGTCGGACAACGGTTTTGGCTTCAAAGATACTGAAATCTCTACTTCATCTATACATTTTCTGTAGGCTTGCAGGTATGCAGTGAAATTTGGCGATATTCTGTCTTGGAATGAATGTGTTCAACTTATCAAAAAACTGTCATTTTGTAAAACTCCCTTCCAATGTGCTCATGGAAGACCAGTAATGGCAGTTATGCTTGAAGTGCAAACAATGACTTTTACATATAAGGTAAAGGTAGTGTCTACATTTATTGAAATTATTAATTTGCCGCAAAGAATTCTGAAAAAATGCATAATTTGTTACGTCTGCAGTTCATCATTTAATTAACCTTAATAATGAAGAAAAAAATACAAGATGGGTTCAAAAGTATTCGAATTATTTTGCAAAGTGAAATTGACCGACCAATCGCCATCATTCAACGCATGCTTTAAATGACGCACCTGATGAATTAACCAGTGGGACCCTTTGGATTCGGTTGCTTATTCATTCATTGGGAGTAAAGTGTCATTACCATTATCATCATCATCATCAGCCTATAACGTCCCACTGCTGGGTATAGGATTTCCTGCTCGGCATAGTAAAGGGGAGATTGAGCTGTAACCCACAATAAGTGTTAACGAGTACCATTCAATAAATTATTCTAGCCGGTACCCGTTATTGTGCATACAGCACAATAACGGGTCCTCTAAACCCCAGACTTTCACTTTGCGGTCCGCACGCGGGATTCGAACCTATGACCTCCGGATCGCCTTAACTAGACGATTTGAATCGCAGCGTTGCAGAGTACTAAATTATTTGAAACCAATTCATTATTTCTTAGAACTATAAATTTGACGTTTTATATATAATTTGATGAAATTTTGCATTTTATTTAAAATATAAGGTTGTTATTGTTACAGATTAATATGGAAAAGCTGTGTAACTGGAAAAACATAAATAAATAAAATGAGTTCAATTTTTGTTTTTATTTAAACTAATATTGTAGTTGTTTATTTAAAATAATATTGGGTAGATACTCAAAGTATTTTATTTAAACATACTTTATTCCTTTGTATTGACAATTTAAATATTTGGTTTGCTGTCGAATCCAACTAATGTAAGGTTTTATTCGTGTGTGCACATCTGGAAAGCCAACAGCACAAGGAATACCCCAAGATACCACTCCGACGAGCTTATTGTCCATCAGTATAGGTCCACCCGAGTCACCCTAAAATAAATATTATTATTTTACATAGAACTATCAAACGAATTTCGAAGTACGAGTCTAAGAATATGGCTACACTTCATACGATAAATGAACTCTTTTGTGAAAATAATGGCTACTTACACTTCAAAAATATCAATGCAATAACTTAAAACTACTTCAAGTTAATATGGATACATACAAAGACTAATACTTACATGGCATGTTCCTTGACCTGATCTAGTAAATGTACAAAACATGCTATCAGTAACATTTTTTGAGTACCGCATGGCGTATTTACAAGTTTCTTGACTAAAGACAGGCAAATCAAGGGAATATAGATGACGGCTGGATTCACCATTAGGCTAAAACATTTAAACAATGTTTATGAATAATCACTAAGAGTTCATGTCGTTATTCAAAAGTCGTAGAACATTTTAGTACTTACTTGTTTAGCGCCGAAACCAGATATGTTTACCACGTCACCCTCAACAATTGTTTTATCAGACAATCCAAGTATATCTACGAAACGTAAATTGAACAATCCCTTAATTTTAAGAACAGCGATGTCATTTGTTCTTATACTGGCATTATAATTTTTGTGAATAGTAATTGATAATATATCATACTGTTTTCCTCCGTAGTTTAAATTTGTGGTACCAACTACTGCATTTATATATTGTGGTTCTGCTCTGAAAAGTAATTACCGCAATAAATTTAGAACGAATAGTTATCTCTCTTCAACCTATCGCAGTCCACTGAAGGACATAGGTCTACCCCATTTTGCGTCAGATATCTCGGTCCTCTGCTTTTCTCATCCGGCCTCCACCAGCGACCTTTCGTCAGCCCATCGGGCCGGAGGGCGTTCTACACTACGCTTGGCAAGGCGTAGTCTCCACTCCGGAACTCATCTACTCCAACGGCCATCGGTTCTGCGACATACGTGACCAGCCCACTGCCACTTCAAAATCGGTAACTTTAGTTCTCTTATGGATTAAATCATTATCTATAATGAATTACTTTATTTACCGAAAACTCTAACAAAAAAAACTTAACGGATATCAAAATTATTAAGAAAGTACGTAGTTCCTCTAAATATTAATCCCATTTAAAACATTTCATGTTAAATGTTGCCAAGATGGCCACATAAGGTTTGCAAGATATCAGATCTCATGTAGAGACACGTTTCTAAAACAGTAGTAGGTTATAATATGTACGGCTTTGCCATTCCGCTAATGTCGTGAAGGTGATGCGAATATTTAATTTCTGATCTTAAAATACAGCCAAGCCATACATTTTTCCTGATATGTAGAATTTTTTGAAGTAAGAGTCGGTAGAGTTAGACCGTGTAGAATCAGAAACTTGACACTACTTAAGACCTGATATCATTTTTACAGCGCAAACCATGTGGTCGTCTTGGCAACAATTGACATGAAATATTTTTAGGGGGATTTCGGGCGTTCGGGAAACTACTTAGAGTAGAACTTGCCGTAAAAATAACTCAATTTCTCAAGACTAATAATTCTTGTGTGTTTTTGTTGTCGATTATCTAAGATAGTGAAACGTGGACTCTATTCACGTTACCGGTCGCTTTTCCCTCCCAAACACATACTAGGTTATCTTAGTACTTTACTACTACCTTGCAAGACCTCCCACTCAGACGCCCTTGGGCGTATAAGCTTTTTAGGCTGAGATAAACTGAGAAAGTATGTGTATGGGAAAAGCAAAAAGTTCGTGAAGTAGAAGTAAACATGGTCGCCAACTATCTCTGGACCGACCTTGCTATGGAATGTGCTAAGGAGAAGGATCTCCTGTGGAAATGATACGGTCCGAAATGAGGACATTTGTAGAACTAGACTTCTAATAATAGAGCACAGTACATATAATAATAATAAATGTAGTTAATAAATAATAAATAATTATCCACTAACATACACACAGCGCCATCTATACTCAAACTAAGCATTTACCCTGTAATATGGATAGTTAACAATGGATAAACATATTGATTTAATTTATTTTTGTAAATACATACTTATTATACATAGAAAACACCTAGACCAATAAAAACACACATTTCAAGAATACAAATGTTTATACTGCCCGGGGGATCGAACCAGGAACCCTCAGTATAAGAGCCGACGTTTCAACCATTACACCTAATGGGTCGAACCAATTCATTCATAGTTCGTAGAACAGATGACAAGTAGCGTCAAGGTTCTTCGAGAGGCGTCAACATAACGGAAAAAGAAACGTAGGCCTAACTCCAACCAGATGGACTAATGATTACGGTAATGGGTAGCCAATGAATATCGACTGTGGAATGGGTCCGCGTGTAAATCATTAAAGAAAGACCTTTCTACAGCAGTAAGCCTTTTAGACTGCAACGATGATTACTGTACCTATCTTAAATTACTTTATTTGCTAAAGTTCTTACCCATTAACGCAATGTGCCGCTGTTATTAAATGACGTCCAGAAACAACGGCACCACCACACACGTGATGACCAGTAACATTTTGAAGGGACACATGAAATCTTCCAAACTCGTGTGGGGCATAATGACCTCCAACTATCCGTGTGAATGACGCTGAAAATAATAACTCTTTGAGACCACTGAAACAGCACGCTAAACTTCATAACACTAATAGGCTAGTAAGTTGTTTTACCGACCTAGACTGGCTTGACTAACGTTAATAAAAAATAGCAATGCAAATAATGTACGGACGTCCATTTTAGTAATATACATATAAATACTACTTTGTTTTTACAAGGTATAGGATAAGACTTTTCCAACTATAAAGCGCAATCACGGATTTTTATCACACATACGTAATTAAGAGATTCAATCGATGGTTTAATCTTGTTATCATAAATCGTAGAGACGATAAAAGCGGTCTTTGAATCACCGTCTTTGGTTCATATCTACTGTCGCATCAATTTGGCGTAAACAAATAAAATTAAGCGCCTTCAAATTTTGAACATTTTATTTGATTTTGGTGTAGGTATTTTGGTATTTTGACGTAGTGCCACTATTGCAAAATACACTACTATATATGCAGGCACAGGCTTTCCCACACAGCACTTCTACAAGTTATGAGAAGTTTGGGCCGTAACTTACCACAACTTTTTTAAGCGGATTGGAATTATCTATGGGATGAGTGTTACCGGGACCGACGGCTTATACAGCCCCTCCGACACAGGGAATGACCTTTATTATCAGTCTGCAATCCTAACCAAACTGGGAAAAATCACACAAGGTGTCTGTCACTCTAAGGTCTCCCCGTGGGATTCGAGCCGGCGACCACAGCGATCTAACCATTGTGCATCGCTCAGACCTCTAGAATATGGCGGCAGTTAGACCACGCGGCGGCAGTTTGTAAGTACTTGGATATATCATTATTTAATTAACTCAAATTTTGTTCGTGGACATAAAGTTGCGATGCAAATGTACGAGGGGAGGTCAATAAATTCGCGGAACTGAAAATTCCGGACTGTAAGGTGGGTGGTTTAATTTTTTTTTATAATTGATCAGCAAAATACCTTCTGTATCTCAAAAGACAGTCGCCATGATCTTTCCGGCCGATTGTGACACTTTAAACTTCTTTGGAGGTGTGCCTTTTTTATGCCACTGCATCGATTCTTGCTTGGACTCAGGTTCATAGTGGTGAACCCAGGTTTCATCCGAGATCACCAGTAACAATCCGGTCCATAACTTCGTCCTTATTCTCTCCACAGAGCTCCAAAAACTGGCGAGAAGACTCGACACGCTCGCTTTTTTGAAGTGGCGTGATCATTCTTGAAACCCATCTTGCACTGACCTTAGTCATCCCAAGATGATGATGTAGGATATTTAAAATACAAATAAGTCCATGCCACTTGTAAACCATGGTTTTACCAGGGGCAGAGTCCGCGTAAACTGCTAACAGCTCTTAAAAAATCGTCTGAGCAGATTTTTCTTGCTTGGTGAGGAACTTAATAACGGCGCGGTGTTAAATTTTTTCCGTACTCGCTGCCTCCATTCCGCGAATAGATTGACCTCCCCTCGTAGTTCCTCACTCGGAGGAGTCCTCCGAGCATTTTCTATCACCGAGGAATATAAGACCGTTTTAAAAACCAAGTTTCGCCTTGTGAAGTTGCGACGATCAAGTCTTGCACACTCTAGTGCACACTAGTACAATAATTATAAAGTAAAATGTCATGTGTCATCATTGTGTCACGCGAGGTGTCACGCACGATTCGATTGTTGCTATTTGTTGCTTTGAAAATGTTTGTTTTTGAGTAACGAGTTCATAATACACATTTCATACCCAAATTATAAACATGGATATACTAAAAGCTGAAATAGCAAAGAAAAGGAAACTTCTAGAGGAAAAAAACATACTCGTAAGTTATAAATAACCTATGCACCATCATCAAAATTATTAGACTGGATTTCTTATTAAACTTTGTTCTTGTTCTTTTCTTAAATGCATTATGTTAAATTAACATAATGCATTTAGCATTATGTTAATTTCTTGTCAATTGAATACAATTTTACTGATATTTGTAATAAGTTTCCTTCCATTTACAGAACCAAAACAAAAAATATTTCAAACGAGGTGAATTAATAGCCAAAGAGCAGGAAGAGTATTTAAAAAAGTATGGTCCCAAAACCATTGAAGAAGATACTGACAAATCTAATGAAGAAAAAAAACACAAAGGTAAATAATATAACAAATTTCATCAAAATAATATAACAAATATCTAATTAACATAATGTTTAACGCTAATGCATTCATAACGTTTTCTAATGGTAAGACAACAAGCTTAAATCCTTAGCCTGCAACTGGTCCTTAAAGAAACACATTACATTAACAATACCTATGATTACTTCAAAATATAATATTTTACAGTAAATAAACAAGACAGCACTGAAGTAGAGCACACAGAAACAGTTACTTTACCAAGAGCAGAAGTTATCAAAAGGCTAAGAGAAAGGGGCCATCCTATACTGTTGTTTGCTGAAAGTGAAGCACAATCATTTAGAAGACTAAGAAGAATTGAGATCCAGGAGCCAGAGGCCAATAGAGTATGTAATAAAACGGCTTACATGGTATTCTGTGGAAACAAAAAAAAACAATTGTCAATAAGAAGTTTCACAAGTAAACAATTTACATTATCAACATTTGGAGAATTTAAATGGCAGATTAATTTAAAATTCTGATATTTCATGGTATGCTGGATAATATGTGAATTGACACAATTAGTTTCTATTGTAACTTATTTATCTAGCTAACACCATGTGAGACAACACCATATTTTTAACTATGCATCATAAATATTTTTAAATATGCTTCAACTAAGTAATATATTTGTTTAGTCACACATAATTCTTTATTTGATTTTACAACAACCAATAGCAACCACTGCTTTTAAAGACCTCCTTAAATGATGATTATAAATAAACTAGTACTGTCCACAATAATAATATAAAGTATATTATACCCTAAATGAAATGTAAAATTTACATATGTGCTAACACATAGCAAGCATGTAAACATCTATAATTCGTTATGATTTTCCATCCATGCTATGCACAACCGTGTAAAAATCTTAGTTTTTATATAATACAAGCAATAGTAATGGGTAATATTTTTTTCACAGGGTTTACGAAATGACTTTCAAGAAGCTATGGACAAGGTGGATCAAGCATACCTTAATGAGATATTGGCCCTTGGCACACAGGTATGCTCTTAATAATGTATTACAATTATAAAAAACAATAATATAGCAGGTGTCACACAGTTTAAAATCTATTGTCCTGTGTCTGCTAGTATTAATTGCTTAATGAGTTATGTTACATATTGTATTTCAAATAATTATCTATATATCTTCATTATCAGTCTATAACAGGCCACTGCAGAGCATAGGTCTTTTTGCACAGCATTGTTATAGGGAGACTGGGTAACCCACCACTTGGGCCAAATAGGGATTGTTGGGTGATAACGAATGCCTTCCTAAGATTGTAGCAGGGACCAACAGCTCAATGTGCCCTCCAAAGCACGGAAATATCATTCCTTTGGGAACAATCAGTTGATGAATCATTGATGAGCCTAACCAAACTAGGAAAAATCGCACTAAGTGACGGTTTACCGTGGTATCCGAACCTACGACTTCCGGGTCACGCAGTGATCTAAGCCAAACGCTGAGCCCACTCCCCTCCCCGGAACGCCCTAAGCCGAGATTCGAGTCTCATTCGGGGACGCGCCCTTAGGCTCGTTATGTAAATTTTAAGGCTGAGAGCCATCTGCGCTCGCCAATTGGTGAAGCTGTATCCATCTGCGGCCAACAGCAGTAGTCAGTTCGAAAAAAAACTGTGCCCAATGACCACAAAGGCAGTTATACACAACACCTCAATAACACTTCATAACTATATGGGCAGGCTAGACTTCAGGAGCTATATCTATGTTACCACACTTGGGGTTGGTTGCCACACTTAGTCATTGAAGTGGACCATAGTGCTACCTAGTGTTTTAATTCAAAAACCAATAGCTTGATATTTGTAACTTTGTACATTTTACAGTCTGATTCTGATAAAACAACAAAAGAAGATTCCCTGGATGACAAAATCACATATGAATTTATACAGGAAATGGCAAAAACAATGGGCCAGGGCGATAGAAATCATGACATGAATGTTATAATGACACTATTACAGGTAAGAAATATACAAGTGTTGAGTGGGGACAATAGGGTGTGTAATGTTTTGTATTGTTTCATAACATATAATTTCTAATGCATTGCTATCTGTTAATATTTTAAAAAACGTCTAATATACTGTGTACATTCAATAAAGTGTAAGGTAATATATATTTTTGCAGTGATAGTAGCCGTTTCCCATGCTCTTAATAACATTGGTCTAGTCAATACATTTTTTTTTTAAATATAATATTAATTGAGTAGGGAGATCTGCCTCCTATTAACAATCCAATAAGCATAAATCAGTTGCTAGCATATTATTTCAGAAGGTTCATTACTTGGGTATTGAAATTAATTGATAAATTCATTCTAATAACCAAGAATTATTTAAAAAATAATTAAATTAAAAAATAAAATAATGTATGCTAACATATAACTATTCTGCATTTAAGTTTCTGTTGACAATGTGGGGTCAGCAACTAAACTCTGCAACATCTGCTGAAAAAACCTCAGTGAAACACAAAATGGCGAGAGCTACTTATACACAAACCCAAGTGTATTTGAAACCATTGATGAGAAAACTGAAGAAAAAGACACTACCTGAGGATATTTGCGACAGCCTTATGGAAATAACAAAACACCTGTTGGAAAGAAATTACTTAATGGTAGGTTTTAGTGTAAATTACCTTTTGTTTTGATAAAGACCAAATCAAGATACATCTCTTAATTAAAATAAGCATTTCTAAGAAGCAAACTTATATTCTTTGCCATTTATTTATTAATAAGTAAAATTTCAAAATATAATGCAGTATTAATATATTATGTTATTTTAAGTGCTAAGGTAACATACAAATCTGGTTAGGTATGCTTGTTTTGGCTATGTTAGCAACTATTATTACCATGATAATTAAAACCTGTTATACTTAATTACAGGCAAGTGACGCTTACCTCCAAATGGCCATCGGCAATGCACCTTGGCCAATCGGAGTCACTATGGTCGGTATCCACGCTCGTACCGGTCGTGAGAAGATCTTCTCTAAAAACGTTGCTCACGTAATGAACGACGAAACTCAAAGGAAGTACATTCAAGCTTTGAAAAGGCTAATGACTAAATGCCAGGAATACTTCCCAACGGACCCATCTAGATGTGTCGAATATACTGCAACTAGTACATAATATAATAATAAGTTTTTATATTTAAATGGATTTTTTTCCCTTGACTGACAAAAAGTGTGTTCAAAAGTTTAAAGCTTATCCCACCAAAAACATTCTGTAAAAAATCTAGCCAAGTCTCGATGGAGCTGCTTGATTATCTCTAAAAAGTAATGAAATCAAGACAAAGACTAAGTTCCTTACTGCAATTAATTAATTATTATGGTTAATGTTGTGTTGGCTGGGCTCTTTTGTTATCTAAGCAGGGTCACCAGGTACTCCAGATCTTCGATTATCCAAGTTATTATAGTTTTCCCTTTATGTAACCATTAAACCCTGACTCTGTACCAAATTTCAGCTCTGTGAGTTAATGGGAAGTACTAGTTCTATTTTGATGATTTTGTTATCTAAGCAGGGTCACCAGTACTCCAGATCTTCGATTTTCGAAGTTTTCATAGTTTTCCCTTTATGTAGCCATTAAACCCTAACTCTGTACCGAATTTCAGCTTTCTGAGTTAATGGGAAGTACTAGTTCTATTTTGATGATCATGAGTGAGTGTCTGTCGAAAATGCGAAACTTTGCTTTCGCTTAACGTCGGAACTAAATGACCTACAGACTTGAAATTTTGGATTTAAAGTAAGTTATTATATCTTACTACATGACGAAAATTTCAGCGCTCTGGTATTATCCAAAGGTTCTCAAAGCGGGGCCTGAAAATGCGGCGAAATGGATCCTGTAAAGGATGGTACGGCAGTGTTTGCTTCGCGCTCGACTTGGCGGGGGCACTGCCGTGCCCCCAGATTTGTATATTATTATGACTGATATGGATGATCCTTTTTGTGAGTGAGTATGTAATAATGTTGGATTATAACTATTAGCGTCGGTGGTTCATTGGTGTGGACTGTTGCCTTCCCATCTGGAGGATGCATGTTCAAATCCCGCCAAGTACCAATGTATTTTCGAAAATATACGTTAATCCAACGTGAAGTCAGCCAATCTGCACTAGGACCGACTGGACGACTAAGGCCTTTTACGGTTAGGCTTGTGAGACCATAAAGTGTTAGTGAACAATTGCGAGTTTTGGCAAATGACACAAAACAGTACAACGGTTACTGAGTTCTTTCAAGAAGTCTTCGTAAGGTTTTAGTAATTAAGTCCCATACCTTTACTAAGACTTATATCATCATGATGATCGTCACTCGTCATCATCATGTTCATCACTCATTTTTTTTTCAATTAAACAATAGAATACTTAATAATGAAAAGGCAGTCTACTGTATAATCTTAGCCTGGTCCAAATGCAACGAATAAAGAAGTTATATTAAACTGTCAGCTGTCACTTTTACAACTGTCAACTTATTTCATTGTAAATCACTTCATTTCAAAAGTTCAAACTTTTCTTTTTACATCTTTCAATAATATTAGACCGTTTTTTAAGTTTTTAAAAATGATATTAGATTTTATTTTAAAACACCATTTAGAGGACTGTCTGCAGATATTGTCAGAACATGATATTTTGGGATATTACAGTATAAAAATTGAGTATGTTATCATCATCAGCTCATTAAACGTCCCCACCGAGGGGCACGAGCCTACCCGTATAGGGTGATAAGGCCATAGTCGTCCACGCGGGCCCAGTGCGGATTGGACGACTTCACACACAACCTTTGAATCTCTTCGCAGGCGTGCATGAAGGTTTCCTCACGATGTTTTCCTTCACCGTAAGAGCATCGGATAACGTACATATATTTTCGAAAAATTCGAAAACACATTGGTACGTGTCGGGATTTGAACCTCAGCCCTCCCGGTAGGAAGGCGACAGTCCACACCATTGAGCCACTGACGCTCTAGTATGTATGTTAATTTTGTTTCAATCATTCAGTGAATACAATATTTTGTTAGCCTTTAATTTCTGAAATATCTTAATTGTAGCTTTTCAAAATTCTTCGAAATGTACCCAGATATAGGTGATGAATTGCTCTATAGACCAATAGAGAGCCTGATAACATGCAATATGGATATAATAAAAGCACAACAAAACATTTTGGAGCAAGATATCTTTAAGCACAGGGTTCAAATACTTTGTCACAAATCACTGAAAAAAAATGTCCATGCGAGATTTTTCTGTTTACCTATTTGTTCAGAGTTACACAGGACATTGTTTCCCAAAAATGTTGACATTGGATGCTTCATGACGGTACAAGGTAAAAGTATAAGAAAATGTATACATATTTATTGAATACTACCCAATTCAGGTATTCATGTTTTTTCACACATATTTACAGGTACAGTAGTGAGAGTGACTCAATCAAAAATGTTAGAATACCAAAGAAAGTATGTATGTATGAAATGCAAATATGAAAATGAAGTCAAAGCTGAATTTGAGACTAGGTATGTTTTGAAACCACCATCAAAATGTGGTAATACAGAAAAGAGATGCAGAAGTTCCACATTTGCACAAGTTCCTTTAGTATCTAGGGAGCACTGCAAAGATTATCAGGAAATAAAAATACAGGTGATACTAACTTCTTTTTGCTTTCATTAACATTTGATTAATAAAACAAGTATCATCATCATCATCAGTTCATTAAACGTCCCCACCAAGGGCACAAGCCTACCTGTATAGGGTGATTAGGCCTTAGATGTCCACGTGGGCCCAGTGCGGATTGGACAACTTCACACACAACCTTCGAATCTCTTTGCAGGCGTGCATGAAGGTTTCTTCACAATGTTTTCCTTCACCGTAAGAGCATTGGATAACTTACATATATTTTTGAAAATTAGAAGACAAATTGGTAGATGTCGGGATTTGAACCTCAGCCTGGTAGGAAGGCGACAGTTCACACCATTGAGCCACCGACGCACTAAAAAAAACAAATATAATATTGATTTTTTATGATGTCTGTAATATCCCCGAAACTGTTCACAAACGCATTGGAGGATGTCTTCAAGACCCTGGACTGGTCTGAACGAGGTGTCAACGTCAATGGAGAGTATATTTCTCATCTTCGTTTTGCTGACGATATCGTCATCGTGGCAGAGTCATCGGAAGAGCTTGCGGAGATGCTAAACAGCCTAAATGAATGTCCCGACGAGTTGGCTTGGCATGAATTTGGAGGAAGACGAAAGTCATGTTCAACAGTCGTGTCATGCCACAACCGATATGCGTCGATGGCGTCCGTCTCGAGGTTTGTGCGAGTATATCTACCTGGCCAAACCATCCAACTTGGCCGGCATAACTTCGAGGAAAGAGGCTAGTAGGAGGGTTTCAGTGGCTGGGCGGCATTCGTAAGCTACGTCATGTCTTAACGTCAACTATTCCGCAATGCTTAAAGACGAAAGTCTGAGTATGCGTCCTACCCGTGCTAACATACGCAGCTGAGACATGGACACTGACTTGCGGATTGGTTCACAAGTTCAAAGTCACTCAACGCGCAATGGAGCGAGCTATGCTTGGAGTCTCTCTTAGGGATAAGATCAAAATGATTTATCCGCAAGAGAACTAAAGTTACCGACATAGCCCGCCGAGATCAGCAAGTTGAAGTGGCAGTTGGCTGGTCACGTATCTCGTAGAACCGATGGCCGTTGGAGCAGACGAGTTCTGGAGTGGAGACCGCGTCTTGGCAAAGCGTACGTGGACGCCCTCCGGCCCGATGGACCGACGACTGCGGAAGGTCGCTGTGTGGGAGCTGGATGAGAAAGCGCGAGGACCGGATATCTGGCGCCAAAATGGGGAACCTATGTCCAGCAGTGGACTGCGATAGGTTGAAGAGAGAGAGAGAGAGAGAAGATGTCTGTGTTGGTGGCTTCCTTATAAAAATGAAGAAAAATAATTAAGTCTAATAAATAATATTCTAAAATCAATAAAATATGGTGCTCATGTCCTTTATAACCCTTATTACGATGTTATTGGAAGAACATGGCATTTACAGTAATACTGGTATTACAACCTCTCCTTTCCACCCAACCCATTCTTGTATGATTGAAAACAATTTCTTAACATTACCTCACATTGGAATTCTCACTTTAACTCTGGAGAAATTGAACATAAGCTAAACTCAAATAGCAGTTAAATAAGGGTGCAATATTAGTTACCCACCCGAACATAGCATGAGTGTAAACTCACAAGACACAAATTAATCTACACATGATTATCCATCAATAGATAGTTGCAGCCAAAAAGTTGTTAATAATAAAAAGATGTGTTTTCAGGAAATGGGAAATAGGTTGGGTATAGGAACTATACCAGGTGCAGTGTGGGCAGTTTTGGAAAATGATCTTGTGGATAGCTGCAAACCAGGAGACTCTGTAAATGTAAGGTATGCGGATTGATACCAGTTTTTTAAATAAAAAATAAATTATAGATGGTACAGATCAAAGTACAGATAGTCAAAATATTTACTGCACAGGTATAGTCTGTATGAATTTTGCACCTCGTCTTGTGCGAAGTTCAGAGCGGCCAAAAAGTTTGGCGAGACCTATAGTCAAGTTTGTGGTAAATTTGCAATAACATACTGTTGATTGTAAAAAATATAAAAAATGACTTTCTCATTACAGTGGCATTGTCAGACGAAGGTGGCGTCCAACAATCCAAAACAAAAAAGCAGATGTAGACCTTGTGCTACAAGTGAACTATCTCAAAGTGTGTAATCTTCAACAGTCTGAGGTTGTGTCAACTGCTCCTGATGTTGAGGGTTGTTTTAGTGAGTTTTGGACCAAGTTTGAGTCTTGCCCTCTCAAAGGCCGAGATCATATTTTGTCTTCAGTGTGTCCTCAGGTGAGCACATTTTTTAAACTATGTTTTGGAATATCTTTATGTGAATCACTGATGTAAGAGTGTTTTAAAATAATGTGTTAAATGAAGTAAATTAAACAGCACTCATATTTCAAACTATGCAATGCAAAATTTTGAGGTCCCAAAACAATTTACCATATTTGAAAGAGGTTTTCTTTAAAGTATGGCAGGAAATTTTTGCCAGTTTGTTGTTTTTCATGCTCCTTACAATATCTGTAATATTTCTATATTGTATTGTATTTTAGCCAAGAACTGAACATCCAAACCAGAAATTATGTTCTAGGACGTTAAACTTCAGCTAATACTCTTTACATACACAGGGACTTTTTTATTATTCAATATGGTGCTCTGTGAGCAAAGAATTGGCTTATTCTTGAAGGATGGTTAAAACTCTCTCTAATTGCCTTAAGTGAATTTTTTGTCAGTTATAACCATTAACTTTACATAGTTTGTGCATATATTTCAGGTGTATGGATTGCATTTAGTAAAGCTGGCGGTATTGCTGACAGTGATAACAGGTTCAAACCACACAGTGGAAACCAAAGATGAGAAGAAGGTATCTCAAGATGATAGCCATACAACGAGAGTGCGAGGCCAATGCCATTTACTGTTAGTGGGTGATCCAGGTACTAAAATTTATTCATTCATTCCTTCACTTTTAGTTTATCCTAAACATTTTGCATTTTTTGTTTTGGGGATGGTTGGCTCATTTTGTCATGAAGGTCACAAGCCTACCCACAAAGGGTGTATAGGTCTTGGTCATCCACGCGGGCCCAGTGCGGACTGGCTGACTTCATGCACAACCTTTGCATTGGTTAGGTTAGGTCCCCCCCTTCCCCTCTTTATTCAAACATCCTTATTTTGTTAATTTGATAATTGGTCATAATATATTTTTGTTTGTACACAATTTGAATTTAATTTGTTATAAACTAATTTCATTTCAGTTACTGGCTTGTCACAGTTGGTTTAAATGGTTTCATTACAGGTACTGGCAAATCGCAATTATTAAGGGCAGGGGCTGATTTGGCGTCACGCGCCGTATTCACATCTGGTGCTGGGAGTACGCGCGCCGGACTTACTTGTGCCGCTCTTAAGGCAAGTTTACTTTTTTCAATATAGGAATTTAACTATCGGGTTAAAATCTATTAAATATATATAAATAAAATTGGAGTGTCTGTTTGTAATAATGAAATAACATTTTTTTTCTTGTCGCATATGAATATGTATGCAGTACATACACTAAAGCATTTTTTTTGCGTGCCACCAGCTAGACGTTTCCTCATCCAGGAGTCCTTTTTGAAGCCCTCTTCACGAGACCCTAAAGTCGCCAACTACAACATAGTTCGTAACGATAGGACCACGTCCGCCCTCGGTGGCACTCTTATATATTACAAAAGGTCACTCCACTGTGTACCTATGGATCCCCCGGTACTTACCCATATTGAAGCGTCAGCATGCAGACTCGCGATGACCGGTCATCAATCGATTACACTAGTATCAGCGTATCTCTCTCCGACCAGACCTCGAACACACATCGGTAGCGATTTAGAGGCTCTTATGTCCCTAGGGAGCTCCGTCATCGTGGCGGGCGACCTCAACGCCAAAAGCGCCGCGTGGAATAGCAACGTCACAACTCCGCGTGGTAGGTTACTAGAATCATTATCGACCCGGCTCAATTTTGACGTTATCGCCCCCATGAGTCCAACTCACTATCCGCCAACGTAACCCATCGTCCAGACGTCTTAGACGTAGCTCTTCTGAAGAACATAGACTTACGGCTAAGCTCCATAGAAGTAGTACACGAATTAGTATCCGACCATAGGCCCGTGATCGTAGAACTATCCCCGCGGATAGGTCCCCCGAACGCCCAAGCCCATTCATCGACTGAGCCCACAGTCACCCAGATCGACTGGAACAAACTGCAGAGTAGCCTGCAGTCTGTCCCCAGTGTCATCCCGGACGAATCGTCGTCCGTCCCGGACATTCTCCACGCTATCGATTCCCTCACAGAGCACGTACAGAGCGTCGTTAAGGACTGCTCACGGCAGGTGCCGGCGAAGACTCACCTTCGCTGGGAGCTGCCGCCTAATGTACGGGCCCTGCTGACGGAAAAGAACGCGGCAACTCGCGCTTACGACTCATACCCCACAGAGTCGAACCGGGCTCACATGCGCGCTTTACAGAGGGACGTAAAGCAACGCATCAGCGAGCTCCGGGACGAACGCTGGGGGGATATGCTATCAAATCTAGATCCCAGTCATTTAGCATTCTGGCAACTAGCCAGACGCATGAAGTCCGACACTGTCGCGAGCACACCCCCGCTCAATCGTCCCAACCAAGCGCCCGCGTTTGACGACGACGAGAAAGCGGAGTGTCTCGCGGCCAGTCTCGAACAACAATGCACTCCGAGCACTCTGCCCGTAGACCCGGACCACCTTCTCGAAGTTGAATCCGAGGTCGAGCGTAGAGCCGCTGAGCCCCCCAACGACTCCGGCAATTTGGACCCTCCCCTAAGGAAGGTCACCGTGGATGAGGTCGCGACACTAGTCAAGAACCTCCATCCACGGAAAGCGGCCGGCCCCGACGGTATCTCTAACAAAGTGCTCAAGCACTTTCCCATCGCTCTTCTTACCTTTCTCACGGCGGTCTTCAATACCGCCCTGAGTAAAGGTATCTTTCCAGACTCCTGGAAAGAAGCCACAGTTATTGGCATCCCCAAACCGGGCAAACCCAAAAATGAACCCTCCAGTTATCGTCCCATAAGCCTCCTTAACGCCATCGGAAAGCTTTATGAACGAATAGTCCTTTCTCGGCTGCGCGACTTTGTACAGTCACAAGGCCTGCTGCCACACGAGCAGTTCGGCTTCCGTCCGAAACATTCGTGTGTGCACCAAGTGCACCGCATAGTAGAGTACGTTTACACCCGTTTTAACCGTTCGCGTCCTCATAGAACGGGCGCTCTTTTCTTCGACGTGGCGAAAGCCTTTGATAAAGTCTGGCACGCCGGCTTGATTTACAAGTTGTACAAACTTAACGTGCCCCGACGTCTCGTGCTCATCATACGAGACTTTTTATCGAATCGCACCTTCCGCTATCGAGTAGACGGTACTCTGTCTAGGCCCCATCCCCTGCGTGCAGGCGTGCCGCAGGGCTCGGTACTATCCCCATTGTTGTTCACACTGTATACTAGTGACTTGCCGGCATTTCGCAAAGGCCGACTTAAGACTGACATAGCTCTGTTTGCCGACGACACCGCCATCTATTGTTCCTCGCGTAAACCAGGCCCCATAGTCAAAACTCTCCAATCCTCAGCCAACATATTAGGTGATTGGTTTAGGAAATGGAGAATAGAAGTCAATCCCGACAAGAGCGCAGCGGTCCTCTTCCAGAGGGGCGGTGGCGCTCGAGGTCAGGTGGTCCCTCCGATCAAAATGTTCGGGAAACCTATCCCTTGGGAAAGGAAGACCCGTTACTTAGGTGTAGTTCTAGACAGTAGGCTCAGTTTTGCAGCCCATATTAAGACAGTACGCGACCGAGCTGCCTTCGCTCTCGGCCGATTGCACAATCTCTTGCACGCTCGTAGCAAATTGTCCCTTAGAAATAAGGTACGAATTTATACGGCGTGCATTAGACCAATTATGACGTACGCTAGCGTAGTATTTGCACAGGCAAAACCCGATCAAATCCATAGGTTACAGGTACTTCAGAATAGGTTCATGCGCAAAGCCACGGGCGCCCCGTGGTACATGCGCAATGAAAATCTTCACATCGACTTAGGACTGCCGACCATTGCGCAGTTTCTCAAGTTAGCTTCCAAACGGTTCTTCGACTCTGCATCAGAACACAGTAACCCCTTAATTGCCCAAGCTGCCTAATTATCCGTCTTTAGCAAACAACCGCGCCTTTACGCAAGCCATTAAACGCAGACGTCCCCGGGACGTGCTCGACGATCCAGATGATCCGATCACTGTTGCCATTGCGACAGACAAAAAGCGTAAGGCATCTCAATTGCTTCACACACGTAACACATCAAGACCGAGATTCCGTCCCCGCCGGCGGGGGCCTTCGCCGCGAATCCCTGTAGGTTCGACCAGTCCCTATTCACGATACCGGCACGTGCCCGGTCGTTTTTCTCCCCAAACGTATACTAGGTTACCTAGCCCTCCCCCCAGCAACGCCCTAAGCCGAGGTTCGCGTCCCACTCTGGGACACCCTTAGGCCCGTTGCTTAAATTTTTGGGCTGAGAGCCATCTGCGCTCGCCAACTGTCCGGTGAAGCTGTGAAGGCCACCTGCGGCCAACAGCAATAAGTCATTCCGAAAAAAAAAAAAAAAAAAAAAAAAAAAAAAACATTTTTTTTTTAAATGTTGTTTGGCTGTTTGTGGTATCTTTGAAATGGCTGGACCAATTTGGACAGGACCATAAAGTGCAAGATTTGCATTATAATAAAATGTTTTGATTGCATAATTCGTATGCCACACTTAAAGTGTTTAATTCTCATTTTCTTATTGCCTGTCAGTTTTTCAACCAGTAAAGGCTTATTGTATGTATTTTTTTGCTTTTCATTAATAAATTATTTCGTTTTTAGTAAATATATTCTTGCCTGATATCTTAGTTTTAAATGTGACAGGAAGACGGTGAGTGGCAGTTGGAAGCCGGCGCTTTGGTACTCTCGGACGGCGGCGTGTGTTGCATAGATGAGATATCGCAGCTGCGTGAACACGACCGTACCGCGATCCATGAAGCGATGGAGCAACAGACTATATCTATTGCTAAGGTATCTAATCGTTGATTATTCTCTTTCTTTCTTCATCCTATCGTAGACCACTGTATCTCTCCCTCATAATCTGTCCTCTCCTCTATCAATTGCTGTATTATAACAGGGTACAAATTGGCTTGTTTACCTGATGGAGACTCTGTCATTTATTTGTCCCACAAAAGCAGATGGTATAGAGGTGTTTTTCAAGTTGAAATGTGAGATAGGATAAGTGAAATTACCTGTGACTAAACTTTTTTCCGGCGAAGGTTTAATAAACTAACTAGATGCACAATCTAAATCAAAAAGTGTGCGCTTCAAATTATGCCCTTCGCCGCGGTTGAGCAGAATTTTTACATGCCATGATGACAAAGTAGTGTGCTCATGCGTTTGATTTTGTACCCTTTCAATGACACGTTAAATTCAAAATTCAAATTATTTATTTTCAGACAACATAGTTCATAAAATGCAAACAATAAAAGAAACATTCAATATCATAAAGTTAACCAAACATACAAAAAAAAAAAAAACATAGATAAACTTTATCAATAAATTAAAAAAAAAAATTAAATACAATTGCAATTAATAATAATACACACAAATAAAATAAAATAACAAATATGATCAAATAATTAAAAATTAAACCAATAGAAACATAAAACAGATTAAATAATGTGCGGCCGAACCCAATGCTTTAAGAATGGACAGTCCATCCGCTCAGCAAGTACACACAAAAAAAAAGTTAAAGCCAAAATGTAAATGAATAATCTTATGTTATAAATATAATAATAACTATGCGTGTGTCTTGCGGCTCGGACATTTTTTGGTTGACGTTTCTTCGTGATTTTGCATCTAGTTATTTTATTGTTTATTAAAGGGCACAGGTTACAAATATATAACAAACATGTAGGTTACAGGTTATAAATATAAATACTGATAAGCAGAGGGTAATATTTATTTGTGTCATTTGAAGCATTTCGCTGTATCTCCTATGCTGTGTTTCTATGTACAATATAGTCGATCGTGAATGTCGGTCGGTGGGTGCTTGTTAATATTTATAACCTGTAACCTACAGGTTATAAATATTAATAAGCAACCATACTAATACAGACATGTTTGTGCACATAAATGTTTGTACTGTTCTAGTGTCGAACCCGAAACCCTATATTTCTCGGGAGATACAGCGAATGCTTCAAATGACACAAAAATATTACCCTCTGCTTATCAGTATGAAATAATAATGAAGTAAAATGACACTAATTTCAGGCTGGTATAGTGTGCACATTGAACACACATTGCGCTGTCATTGCAGCCTGCAATCCCAAGGGTCACTATGAGACAGATCAGCCATTAAGCGTCAACGTATCACTTGGGACACCTTTGTTGAGTAGGTAAATATGAATCCTGTTTATTAGTTTTTATAAAAAAAGGTAGCAGTCAAGCAATCAGTCCCCTGGTGGTTAATGGCAACAGCCGCCTGATATCCAAGATCCTAATAGTACGTTAGAGACCTATGTCCAGCAGTAGACTGCAACAGGTTGAAGAGAGAAAGAGAGAGTGAGAAGCAATTATGAACTTGAAAATGTTGGAGTTAGTTATTCAAATAACTTGTTTGTTTCAGATTCGACTTGATATTTATTTTGTTAGATACTAAAAATAAAGCTTGGGATAAACTTGTGTCGTCATACATTTTGTTTGGTGGGTCAAACTCAAATTCAAAAGTAGAGTGGAGTCAAGAAAAATTACAGGTAATACTAATACTTAGACGATTTTCAATGATTTAATGGCATTAAATCTAATTCAATACTGTTCTTATTTAACTCTTAACTGCCGCATGTATCCAAAAGAAAAAAATGATTTTCTAGTGTATGGAGTTCTGGCAGTAAAATGGTTAATGACAATATCTTTAATGTCACAAAAAATATATCTAAATATGTGTAACAATTAAATATGAATTATATTTCTTTATAGTTATACATAAGTTTTGTTGGACCAAAACAAACAACCATGACCAAGGAGGCGAATTTAATACTACAATCATATTACATGATGCAAAGGCAGTCAGAGTACAGAGATCCATCCCGAACTACTGTAAGGATGCTGGATAGTCTAGTGAGGTAAGCATTAGGGCCTTACAGGGTTTGATCCATTAATCAATGTTAACTTTTAATGAGTATTTTTCCTTTTTTCATCTATAGTAGAACACCGACTCCATCATCATCAGCTCATTAAACGTCCCCACCGAGGGGCACGAGCCTACCCGTAGGTAGCGGTGATATAGGCCTTAGTCGTCCACGCGGGCCCAGTGCGGATTGGACAACTTCACACACAACCTTCGAATCTCTTCGCAGACGTGCATGAAGGTTTCCTCACGATGTTTTCTTTTCACCGTAAGAGCGTCGGATGACGTACATATGTTTTCGAAAATTCGAAAACACATTGGCTACACCGACTATCCGAATTAATTAGGACCGGGGTCGATTCGGATAATCGGACATTGACTCGTTATAAAGAAAAACGAACTGTCACACATCGAATAAACTTTATAAAGTTTAACAAACACAGTTCTACAATAACGCTCACTTGAACATCTCCATCAGATAAATAGGCCTTATCAAAAATACTAAGTGTAAAAATTCACAATAATAATAGAGGCTTAAAACTGGATTCGGTTCGGTTAGTCGGCATTCGGATAATCGGCGTTCTACTGTATCATAGTGTAGTCAAGTGGTTCAGAAGTCTGTACCACTCGTTGTTCGATCCCCATACATTACAAACATTTGTGTGCATCAATGTTTGTATTAGTCTGGCTGTTTCTAGATAAAAAGTTCTATAAGTTGATCACTTGCAACTACGAAAAAGCAAAGATTTATTTGCAAAATAGGGAGGAGGAAGTTGTGACTCTGGTAACCTTATTTACTCGGCGAAACACAACGCTTGTTTCTCGCTGGTTTTTTGTAAGGCTGTGGTATCAATCTTATATTCAGTGATGGGGCAGACCTAAATTTGATGTGGGTAAAATATGTTTTGCGAGGCCCTCTGATGGATAATGCCAGAGGACAAATTTTAATACTCAAATGTATATTCCTAAAAATGCACATTTCCCAGTGTAATTTATATTATTTATTTCTAGCCTATAAGAGTAATTATATCCATATAATTATGCGTTTCCCGGTTATCGAGAGGCCTTAGGTAGTGGCCCACGTCACCCACGCCTCTGCTTATTATTATTAGATGTATTATTCTAATACAAAAATTAACAAATAGCAAAATTATCTTTGTATTTCAGATTATCTCAAGCCCATTGCCGACTCATGTATCGCACATCAATCCTACCAATGGACGCAATATTTGCTGTTTCACTTGTTGATTTATCCATGCAAGATTGTACTCTGAGTGATACGGTAGATGCACTTCATTCAACTTTTCATAAATATCCAGATTTTGCGTACTTAAGTACTGCAAAAAATCTTTTAACTAAATTGAATCTACCAGATATTTGGAAAAAGGAGTTGTTATTCTATGGTAAATTGTTGCAAGTTGATCATAAAACTTTGGAAATGATTTAATTAGAGGAAATTATAAATTGTTTACAAAGTATGACGATGTCGTCGACGATAATATTCCGCTTTCTGCCACTTTAGTGACAAGTTCATACTTTAACGATAAAAAAAATGCTTGTAATAATGAAAAAATGGACAATATTAGTGAAAAAGAAAATGTAGAACAACAATGTAAAGTCACAAATTTTATGGAAAAAATGAAGACACGCGTTACCATGAATAAAACTAATAAAATGTGTAATGTTTCTAATAAAAGAAAGCGGAAAGAACGTGCTGTTGATGTTAAAATCGTGAAAGGTGATTCAAAAAAGAAACGATCTAAAGCTAAACATGATTCTCATAGTAGTAGTGGTGTTGAGGATGAAATGTCATATGCTAATAATATCGTGAATGCAATACCCAGTGTCAATGATATATTTGCTGACTTAGGAATGGACTGTGAAATCGAAATTGATGATAATCAAGTTGACACTAAGAAATCAATTGATAAACTTAAAGAATTTCAATTTAAACCCAATCATGATCTCACCAAATATTACGAAGAAAAAGTTAGTGACAAGAAAAATCTGAATGGGAAACCAAGTTTAAACAGTAAAACTGTTGTGAAGGCGGAAGATGTCAGTAAAAGTTCACAATCATTAGTTTCTTCTCAAGCATCTATATTTGAAACTTCAGGCTGTGACGGAGATTTAGACTTGGATCCCTGTTCAAAGTTAGTTAATAAAACAGTAGTCAAGCTAGAAAAAATAAGTGAATGTTCAAAACCTTCTGTTTCTTCTCAAATGTCAATCTTTGAAACCTCAGATTGTGATATAGATGATAATCCTAGTTCACAAAGTGCCAGAATAGTTGTGAAGTTGGAAAACAGTAAAATTAGTTCTAACAATAATTCCAAATCAAAATCAACAATATCAGGCTCTCAAATTTCAATATTTGAAAGTTCAGACTGTGATATAGATTTAGATATTTAAAAATCGTGATTATCATGTAAAAATAAAAACCTGTTATGTTTCATAGTTTTATTTTATTGAACTATACTTTATTTACAATTAATCTAAGGAGTGTACCTTTACAGCAACTTTTATGTTTCAGAAACAGTTCCTTTGTATGGGTCCTTCTCATAATTTTCTATGAGTAAACTTTTAAACCTTCTAGCTGTTACTGTAATGCTGTCTTCTTTTGGTGTAACATTTAGTATTTCTACTCTTGAAACATGCAAATGGTTTGGATTTTTAGCACTTATTGTTTTAATAACATCAATTTCATCACCAACTTTAACCTGTGGGATGGAATGAAATGAATCTGCCATGAACACAGTCAAGGGGTTTGGAATTTTATTTGTTGATATTTCTTCGTAACTGTAAAATCCTTAAAAAACAATAATCTGGTTGGCTGGATCACATAAGTTTTGAAAAAAGCATAGCAACAGAATTTTGAGATAGCATTACCTATGATAACACATGGGTCATATCTCATGTAGAACATTAGTATGTTAATTGCTACTGTAGCTTGTCTAAACACAATACTAATTTTAAGACATCTCCTAGAGATGCTACAATAGACACCGGGTTAAGTGGTCCAACCAGCCTGATGTGCAACCAGCCATTGAGAATTTAAAATAACTTAAACTTTCACTTGGCAAAGTTTAGAGTTACCTAAAATATTGTATAATAATATTATCTGTGATTATATTCAAAAGATTATACTTACTGAAGCACTTTTCTTTAAGATCTTTTTACCATTTAATCTAATTTTGCTTTCATAAAACACCTGCTCAATTTTGCTGAAACAACAATTACATGTTAGTTTCTTTTCACTTGTTAGTTGATTTATTTTGCTTAGTTTAGTTATAGATGGCACTGTGTGAACGTCACAGGATATTTATTAGAATTTTACAGTTTTCAAGAGTATTTTGTGTAATGAATTCTAATATCAGACTTTTCAGTCATAAATTACCTAGTTAGACATAAATAAATTGTAGTTTAGCATTAAAGCTCAAAAAGACTTATGACTGTACAGGCAACCGCTGGCACATTTGTTGATCAACATATCAGTTTGAATAATCAAAGTGAAAATGCAGCCAGCCTTTTGGGCATGTTACCTTGTTGCTTGGACAAAGATTTGGGACATTGTTTATTTTTGTTTTTTTTTCTAGACTATTTATTTTCATCATTGATTTGCCAAATTAATACATAACTACACACAAACACAATGCAAAGTAATAAAAACTACACAAATTAACTAAAAATTAAATATTTTCCTGTAATACCAATGTATTGTCATGACCAAACTTACTTTCGGGCCACCCCCAGTGCAGACTTCAATATGACATCTGTTCGCATGGAGGTTGTGCTAAATTTACAACTTTCGAGTCTCGAGTCAAGGAAGTGTCATCAAGAAATTGGTCATCATCATCATCTGAGTCCTCGTCTGCGCCATGCTAGTAAGTGATATATTAAGAATCAAACAATGTCTGAACACATATGACATGACATCGAAGTCTCCAGCATTATATCTAATGAGATACTTCTGTATATGTTCATTATAATATACTTCGTCTAAAGAGAAAGGTATGATAAGTCAAAACAATACTCAGCAAAATTTTAGATATTTATCTACCTTTTGCAAAAAAATATCCTAGATATTTTCATATCAATGGAAACTCAATTCAAAGATACAAACCTTTTTAGATTTATATTTTACAGGATTGTATTTGATTAATGGAACATTTAGTAAAGCAGAGGTTATGTTTACATTTTTGTATACAAAACTATGAAATAATTTTCGTTTGATTTCTTGTTGTAAGATACCGTAAATAAAAGCCGGTTTGGGCAGACATCTCCACAAATTATTCATTGTTTAATTTTCATAAGTTTACATAGATCAAAATAAGATGAAGAAAGTTTTTGACAGGCGAAAGCGCTGACAGCAGTGACAGCTGTAACTTTTTTATTCGATCCATTTGGGACATGATAAAGTCATAGACCATACTGCCTTTTCATTGGTAAGTTTTCATCATCATCAAATTATTATTGCATGTCACATGTCTGGGGAGGGAGTTCTTTAACGGTTGAGGTTGGTACGTAATATTCTACAAGCGTTAAACGCTGACAGATGACGCAGTGCACAGTGATGGATGACATGCTTCATTTGATCATCTTTTCTAGGATTATAATACACTATAAAGCTTTTGCGCCCAACTTTATCCACTTTATTACTTTGGGCTAACGCTCACTTCAACCCGCTACTTCGTATAAATAGGTAAGTTCAAATTGCGATATCTCCTAAGATTATTGCTGCTCCGTTTCTATTGCTCGTAGCGTGATGATACAGCCTATAGCCTTCCTCGATAAATAAGCTATCTAATACTGAAAGAATTTTTCAAATCGGACTAGTAGTTCATGAGATTACCGCGTTCAAACAATCAAACAAACAAACTCTTTAGCTTCATAATATAAGCACAGATAAAATAATAAATAATAATAATAAATATCCACTGACATTCACACAGCGCCATCTAGCCCCAAGTTAAGCGTTAAGCCTGTATTATGGGTACTAAACAACGGATAAACATACATATATACATTTTTTTTTGTAAATACTACATATTATACATAGAAAACACCCAGACCATTACAAACAGACATGTTCATGCACACAAATGTTTGTACTGCCCGGGAATCGAACCCGGAACCCTTGGTGTTGCGGCCGACCTCTCAACCGCAACACCAAAATGGGTCGTCAGAATAATAATGATATTAGTATAGACAAGTAGCTTTTGTCAACAGGCCATATCTGGACTTTGATTTCTGTTGGAATACATATTATTAAGTTATAGGAGTAAAAACTATGAATAATACGAGGATTTGTTTCAAGAATCTTCTTTATTAGTTGGAACTTTTGATAACATAATATTATATTTACAGTTTAAAGGTTACCTGTAAGAGATCACTTGCAGCGATAAGGCCGCCTTTGCCCACAGTCAATGTTACTGTTCAGTTTATTTGTGGGTACTTGTGAGTAACAAAGTGTTTACTATCTATTAGCTAACTATAATACCAAAAATATTGATTAGGTACCTACAGGGACGATTGCACCGTAACTTACCACGCAGACCTAATGTAGTATGTGACTACCACACTAAGATAGTTGTAGAGAAGTGTTATCTTTATTTCTAGTCAACCAGGTAATTCAGCCTGCAATGTCCACACAACTGGGAGAAAAATCTCACAAGGTGGCTTTGTCTATGCGATATCCTGGCAGATTCAAACCTGGAGTTCTTTCCGAATAACGTAGCGAGCTAAGCTCAATGCTAAGTCAGACCATTCGCTCTCGGATGTATTGCGCTATGATAATGATGAACTGAAATTATATACAAAAAATAACATAGATAGTAAATGCTACTCATGCCTATTTCAAGATCAACATTCAAAAGAACAGTCGCTCCATACAATCATATTCAGCCGCATACATTTGTTCCTTTGCTTGAAAAAATAAACATGATACTTTGCGTTATTCCAAAGAAAATATCCCAGTACCGTGAATATTGACACAGATACCCGGGAGCGCGTGTCCTGGGCCGTGGGAGACACTCTACTCGAGTGGACGTCTGTATTGCACTGCGTTATCTTAGCAAGGCGGCATTATAGGGCTGTCTCATAAAATATCACGGATCACGGATTACAATGATTTCTAGATCATCAATAATTGGTCCCACCGAGGGTCCACTCGTAAAGGGTGTATAGGCCTAAGTCGCCCACGCAGGCCCAGTGCGAATTGGCTGACTTCTCACGCAACTTTTGAATTTCTTCGCAGACGAGCGCAGGTTTCCTCACGTCTTTTTTTCGAACTGACTACTGCTGTTAGCCACAGATGGCTTTTACAGCTTTACCGGGCAACTGGCAAGCGCAGATGGCTCTCAGTCTTAAAATTTACATGACGAGCCTAAGGGCGTCCCAGAGTGGGACTCGAACCTCGGCTTAGGGCGTTGTGGGGCGGGCTTGGTAGCCTAACATATGTTTAGGGAGAGAAGAGGTACAGCACACGCCGGTTACGCGAATAGGGACTGAGCGAACCTACAGGGACACGGGACGGGACTATGGCCTCCAGCGGCGAGGGTTTCCTCACGATGTTTTCCTTCACCGCTAGAGCGTTGGATAACGTACATATAAATTTAAAAATTAGCTCATTTGTTCTTGGCTGATTTTGAACCAGCGTTTTATTCTGATGTTTAAGCCATATTATTGTTAAATTTCATTGAAATGTATTCAGTAGGTTTTTCGTGAAAGAGTAATAAACATCTACACATACTAACATGCGCATTTATTAATTATACCTATTTTAATATCGCAGCTAGAAGATATGGAAGTTGTATTTATTTATATTACCTCAAAACACATACTTAATTGTCTTTCTTCAAAGATATTCAGAATGTTTAATAAATAGTCAACCCTACTAACTCAGACACATCAGTGTAAACACACCTCGCCATCTCACCGATAATATAACTGGATTTCCGAGTATTTTTATTCCATTTCGCAAGATAGTGTCGGTGTCGATTGCACTTTCTTTGGGAATAACACTAGGAAATAGATATAAAGGAAAATGTTTCTTAAGTTTTATTTTTATATTATGAAACTTGAAACAATATAGGTAGTATTTGATTTGTAAAGTACGACGATTACATTACTATACCTATATTTGTTTTCAGTTGAAAACATGTAAACAAAGTAGATATGTAGAAGTAAAGTAAATTGTAGTTTATTGAAGTAGGTAATTTATTGAATTAGTTTGACGACCCATTTGGTGTAGCGGTTGAGTAAAATTATAGGATATAAGCTTAGAGTATGTATTAATGACTATTTTTAATACTCTCAGGGTATAAGGTACCTAACATCTGTTGATTGCATTGATGGAGAAAAATTAATTTTCTATCAGTTGTTGGTCTCCTTCAATGCTACTCTGTCATGGTCAGGCGTATCACTTATGGAGCGTCCTTATCACTTCGTAACATAAAAAAACATTCTTTGACTTGACACATGTAAAGCGCCATTGATCGTGTCTAAGTTCTATCCATTGATCTACAAGTACGTTCTATCCGACATTGAATTAGGCAACTCGTGGGTAGAATTTAGATAGATTAATATTCATCGGGACATTTGTAAGACAACTTGGGTCAACCTGACCCTCATCTTCGTTTTGACACATTGTTTCTTAAATATTAATGAATGGCGTAGGGCAACTAATTACTAAGCGTCATCCTTTGTGTTCCTTAGATAACAAAAGGAATTTCAAGATGAAAAAAAAACAAAAGCCGCGTTATTAGGGGTACAATCACGCATGCAACAGTCTGCGCCCGGGGACCATTTAAAAATACAACTCTCACTTTCAAAGCAATAATTAAGGAGATTGTCATACCGGTCCTAAGACAGGTATAAAGCAGAATGTTATGTTTATAAAATGCAAACATTTTACATTATGTGCTATATTTTTCGTCTTTTATCAATATATCAAGCACGACTTTGTCGTTAAAATTATTATTTATGAATTTGTCCTTTAAACTAATGTTGTTATACTCACATGAAATATTATACTAGATCGGTATTGAATTTATTATTGCCAAACATAATATGGTAGGTCTTTATTAAATATATTTTCACAAATCATTGTTTGTGTATCAAACTATGTTATATTACTGAACTTTTTTATACTGTGGTAAAGCTGGTAAAGCGGCGACATCACACTTAATCACATTATACACGGTCCTTCTCTTAGCATGTAGACACATGTCTCCCATTCGGAACGATCTTTTTATTTTCGTATTACGATTATGTTTACGGCAAGTTCAAAGGGGTTTTTAATTTGACACAGTTTACGGCTGTCCCGGTTTGATGGCTATAGCGGAATAGACGCGAGTGGGGCTTTAATTAAATAGTTAATAAAGAGAGACTACACGAGTCCAGAATGCTACCGGTTTGGTTTAAAAATACTTTTGAAAGCGAAGAGATGCGTTTCTGAAAATATAGGTTTATAACGTGGTGATTTTTAAGTTAATTTCACATGATATTATATTTCTATAATCATTATCATCTCAGTATGCACCCAACCGAGGGATACAAGCTTACCCGTAGAAAGCGTACGGGCTTTATATTTAATGCTATAAGAATTAATTTATTGGAATCCAATATCATAAATCCAACCTGAATCCATATAAAAAAGCCTTTTCTTAACCGTTACAAATAACAAAATTCATGAAAAAACCAGATGATTCATAAAACCTCTGAGAATTCAGTTTCAGCTTAGATTCGCATTCCATTCATACAAGTAGGTATCACCCTGGGCTTCCAACGCCTCAGTTTACATCTTAGTCACAGGGAAGATGTTAATTGTAAGCAAAATAGAGTTTAAAAGCATTTCTATAAAAGTGCTTTAACGTATAAAATTTAAAGAGCATTTAAAGAAAAGGGTACGTAATGTGTTCGTCTCTTCAAACTCTTTTAATAGCTCCCGCAAATGTTCCGAGTTTTTTGTTTCCTTTCATCAAATACTTGTTATTAAGCTTTGCAGTTTGCATTGTAAGAGCTAAGCAAAACGAATTTTAGCTCTCGCAGTTTTTGTTTAAATAATACAACACACTCGATAGGTAATAATTTAAGTCACAGAATATTTGCATATGGTGTTATTATTACCAAAACAAAAATACAAAATTTTTGAACATTATTATATATTGAATTTTGATTAGAAAGAAATAAAATAAAATTAAAAACAAATATTGTTTATTTTTTGGTATTATTAAATATTATTTGCTGTTTAGCGTGTTAGATGTATAAATTAATAATGTATTATTGTATTGGACCCAATAAATTGCCTTCCTATGACTATAATATTTCTATTCCGATGTCAATTTTCGTTATACGATACGCACTGTTTAGTAGCCATTGCGGGTCTTTAGCCTACTCGATAGTTGCCCATCCCTCATCCGAGAATGACGTGCCTATAATTGGGGTCTCAAAACTTCTTGTCACGTTTCACAGCCCAATAACCCGCCAAAGGAACCTGACCGGTGACATGATGAAGTGTCACTCGCACTGTGATAAACGATACGTTATCGCCGCGACAAATAGGAAATCTAATTTTCGCTTCCGTTGACTTCGTGGCCTACTGGCTATATGAGATTTTGACTATACTTGTGCACGTGGACGTAACATATGAGTTTGCGTTTACCTACCTAGGTTTGAACGTTGTTATTATATGATATAGTGAGTAGACAGACAAATAACCTTGGCAGGGGGAGGGATTGATGAATGACCTTATATCGACAAAATTTCAATAGCTTTTCAATGTCCTTTGGTATAGCAAGTGCACATGGGCAGTGGTTTTATTTCATATAAGATGATCTTTTTATTCGGTTGCACTTTATTTGAATGATGATGATGACCAAAAGGGCTATGGCAGTACACATTTTTAGGTACTTACTATCCTTAAGAATTAACCTTGAGGTCTGATTTGCAGAACCATACTATCATTCGGACAGTATTAGATATAATCACAGATTAAATAATATGTACTATATAATGCAGTCATTCAAAAAAAACTATGGAGAAATTGATTTTATTTTATTTATTAGGACAACCAACAATATAAACACTGGTACAAGCAACAAGAAATTAAAGAACAACAAACTTGAAGCTAAGTGTCACCTTACTTATAGGTTGTCACGGCATGCAATGTTGACTATGATATGCTGATATAGTATATATATTATTTAATCTGTGCTATGATGCTAAAAATAAACAATTTTAAATATATATAAAAAAATGGATTGAAGTATCCTACTCCTTGATAAATTTATTCAATTTAAAAAAATAATTTATTAAATGTTCAGTTATCATAAAGTATCAGTATTAAGGACTGTTTCGCTTTTATTTTTTATTAACAATATTACTGATTTATATATGAGCTAAGGTTATACTTGATAACATCAAACGGTGTATTACAAAAACTAAAATGTAATTAAGATGATACGAGTAAAAAACTCTTTGACAATCCCCAATCTGGCGGCGATCTGGCAACCTCATCTTCAAGCTAATCAATCATCCATACAATGTTTTAAAGCTGCACGCCGACGTCACATCTAACATCAAGCATGAGTGCCATTAGCATAATAATGCAGTAGGATTTCATTCGAGATACAAATTAGTAAGTAGCATCCCGCTTCCCGTGTACTGGTTTAAATTGCAGCTACTGTGGAGAGCCCGAGGCGCGAGAAAACCAATCTTACAAGTGAGATCTTTGCGCAAGTTATTCACTAATCAGTGTTAAACTATTATCTTACTATAACATATTTTAAGTTACTTTCCGGAATTTGTTTTATAGAAACCAAAGTACTTAAGCTGTTTAGGTGGGCCTGATTCCTGTAATGTGACGTTTTAATGAAAGTACGGAATCGACACTAAGGGATTATAACTTAGTATTTTTTGTTAATAAGAACAATAACGCTGGTCTGCATCGATGCAAATAAAAAACATATCGGGACCATGTAGTTGTTTTTAACGGTAAATAGGCCAGCCTTTGACTATGCCTTGCATGGTGTTAAACAATGATGGGTTTTTCTAGGTAAGTGTGCTTCAACCTTACTTAGGTTGAAGCATACTTACCTAGAAAAAACCTATTAAGTCTCGACTTGAAGACACCCAAATTGTATACTTCGGCTTCGGGAAACACATGAGCTACAGACGTAAAAAAGTAAGGACGGACTGTCATTAATACATAAAATGTATCCCCGAAATGACAGCTACTTTCTCTGATGTAATTTTGACAAATATTTTTTGTAAACTGATTTCAGTGTTTTAAATCGGCCTTTCATTGAGGATTTTTCCTTATTTAATCTATAGCTTTGTTGACATTATCATTATCAGCTCATTAAACGTCCCCACCGAGGGGCATGAGCCTACCCATAAAGGGAATATAATGATCATTAAAAAAAAAGTTTTTGATAGATGCCAGATGTACTTTCTAACACAAAGTTTATCTGAAATGCGTTTCCATACTAGAATAATTTTATTCACTGTTAGTTATTAACGATAAATTTTAAAACCAAATCGAATCGGACGATAGTTCTGCTTGAAACAATGGATAAAACCTATTGTTCACATAGGTGCCTACAGACTGCATATTTAAACAGAGTCTGAAACTTTATTAAAGTTTATTAGAATACGACTACTGGAAATGTTATTGGCGTGTTAAACTGAAATCTGAGAGCTGTTTTCATAACTTCCGTAGGTTTGCGCAACCTGCATTGTTCTAGTGTACTTTATAATAAGTTATTTTATCGACATACATTGAACTAAACCTTGCTAATGATCGCGTAAATGTTTATGGTACAAGACTTTTTTACGTCTCCCGTAGGAATATCAGGTTGTATAATTTGTGTAGCAAACATACATATGTTTTAATTGCTTTGTTGTTTGCAACATTGACATAAATTCCGACGTTTCAAATATAAACGATTTCGATCAAATAGGTTTTTTACTTTTTCCATGTTACCTCCGAAATAATATGCATTTTAGCAATTCATACATTTATCAATGATTTTTCTCAGGTATACTTTTGTTTAATCAAAAAAGTGATTTATGTGCGTTCATATAAAACTCCATCAGAAAGAAGCATTCTAAATGTATAGAAAAAAGCATTTTGTCAAATAAATAAAACTTGTGGATCTAGCAGTCAACACCCCACTGTTCGGTGAGTATATAATTGAAATCAGAAAAACATGGGTTAGGATTAGGTGTCATAAGCCTGTCGTACATGAGTACTACCTCTCAAAACGTGATAAGTTTACATGTAGAGTCATACCAGTACCTAAATCATATGGCTGCCTCACAACATGTTGGATTTTCTCGAGACAAGACAGGATATTGTTTATGTGAAACCAATAGTAAATTATACAATATTGTAGACTAAATTATACAGGGCTTCGTGTGGATTGACACAGTAGTTGCGACAAGCGCTCATATCCTGTTAATTTCCGCTAAAATACTCGTAGTGATAGTCATCAGCTTCAGATGGTTAATAAGTACTCTACACTGCTTCTAAACCTGAATATAACGATATCTTATTTCAATAATTTTGTATTGATGTATTTAGAAAAAGTTTATAACTTTTTAAATGATACATATTCGCATCTTTTTTATTTATTTACAAATCAAGCTACAAGTTTATGATATTATTGTATTTGTTAGTATGATGGAAAGGATAAATATTATGATGTTCACAATATAACAATATATGTGTGTGAAAAATAACCTTACTTTACTTAAGTAAGCAAATTAGTAATAAAATCAGTGTGATTGTAGAGAAAACGCTAAGATGAAATATATTTTTTATAATATTGCTTTAGAAATGGAAATTCTAGAATTTGTGAAATTCGAACTTACAAGTTATTTAATTATTTAAACTTTTTATTGCTACTTTGTTATTTGTTGTTGTGACTCAAGTGTTTTGTTTGTGCAAATAATATTAAAACAAATGGAAAAATCTTTTTTAAAACATTTCGTATATTTGAACTTTATGTTTATAATATTATAAGAAAAATAAGCGACTTAAATGTGGTCTATTGGTCAACGATATTTCTTATAAATTAATATGCCGATAAAACTTTGTATGAAGAAGTTTGATAATAAAATTAACTTTCCAGCTGCAGCGTGGTAACGAAAATGTCAATAAAGTTAATGACAGTAATAATAAGTAAAGCAACCGCTATCAATAATCTCAATTTAGACTTTTATAACTTTGTACTGAAGTGGCTCGTCTTTATTTTTGGAGATGGGTACAGACTGTGGTGTGTAAAAGTTTGAGTGCCTCGTGAAGAGAAATGTATTCCAATACTTTATTTTAAAGCCGCCAGTCAACCCTATTTTGCAGATCATCTAACTTACAAACGACTTCCGACATAGTGATAATAAATATATTTTTACTTCAGGTAGACCGTCAAATATAAATTAAGCCTTAATCTATTAGGACCTTAACAAACCTTACTTACTCTTGAAGTATGCTACTGGTGAACATGCCTTGTAACAGTTTTGGCGCAAATACCTTTATAAATAGTAGGTGGGCTTGTAGCAAAACACGTTTTAGTGGTAACATTTGTAAGATCAAATTAAAAAATTCCAGACACACTATCGCTTAATCAGTGGCGTGCACTCCATATATACATATAAGCAGTGTCCGGACAACTCAAAATATCGCCAACATATTCGCCCATTTTCCTCAACAGATTTGAAACAATAGGCTATCTACTGACATCAATAGTATTATTTATTGTTTTTGCGATAAGTGTAATTCACTTTGCATACCCAACTCATAATCTCTGTGCACGCAACTGCTCTGAATATAATCTCTTGTGGATCTGCTGTAGGCGTATTTAGCAATTCAACGTTTAGCAACGGGTAAACATAGCACAAGTTTCTATATACTGAACCCTCTTATAGATCACAGGATTCCCCCTTAATTTTTCCACAACAGTGTTCGACTTTACGAGTGGACCACATGGGCCAAGGGTTTTATTAACTGCCTCACTAATGCAAGTTTTACGAGTAATTTCACGGCTATTCATTCAGCCGGTAGGGGCTAGGCTGATAATAATTTGCCTTATAACCAACCGTTCGCTTCGTTTTTGCGTTTAATGAAACACATCCTTCTAAAAGTAGTACGGTTCATTACTTATTATGATAACAAGTATTTCTTTATAGCCTGTGGCGAACTATGAGATGTTACAATGTAAAAATTACAAAAGTACCTACTTATCATCATACTTAGTTTTAAGCAAAACATCTGAGCAGTACTCATATATAGAGGTTTCTGCAACTAACAGGAAAATGTTGATCTGAATAAAAAATACTGTGATTACATTCTCAGGTCATCAATTATCAAGACATCAATTATTTTATTCAAATAAATTAATTACTTACTAAAACTTTTAGTAGATGTTACCCACTGAAAGTCAGTCGTAATTTCATAATTTTGTTCGTTAACCCTGTCACGGCTACCGGCCGATTCGGTCCCACACTTTCATGTTTATGATTTTATAATGAGGGCTTAGAAACCCACGACACATGTTTAAAGTAAACATGTACTTGTCTTACATGCACATAGTTAACCTTAACGGGCTAATGTTAGATGTTATCTAGGTACAGAACTGTGTTTTAGTTTACAACTTCTGTAAACTGTTATAAGGAAGGCGTGGAACGCCTAAGAACTTGATAGATACTAATTGAGGATAACTTATTAATATTTCATGTAAAGATACAATGCCAAGAAAGAAAAATATATAGGACAAATAATTTTGAATTGTTTCAAAAGTGTTTAATTGAATAAATATTTCGATATATTTGTATAATAATGGGGGAGACCTATGCCCAGCATGAACAAAGAAATGAACTGCGATAGGTTGAATAGTAGTAGTAGTATAATACCGTGAAGGACGTCCAGGAAGATGAAACTTAATTCGGGTAACTGGATGCATCTCAATAAAAACCAGCACATATGAGGAAAGCAATTGAATAGGCATATCCACAGATTTAGAAGTTGTATTCCTATAACTCTGGGCCTATCATTTCAGTAGCATTAGCCTTAATCGCACCAGCCAGTTGTCTGGCGGGTGGCCTAGCCTGGATCAATTTGTGAGATCGTTCAATAGGCAGCATCTCAATAAATTGTCCATTGCAAGGATGGAATATTGTAATCTATATTTGGAATATCGAACATTTTAAATTTATAAAAAAAATGTTTTTAAAGTGGATTATATTAAGATAGCTCAAGCTAGACTCTCTGTACGGTTAGCAAGCAGTCTGTATTCTGTAGCACGCGTCCATAGGCCATTATTAGCTCATCTCGCCCTTTCAGGTTGATGCGGGTTTAATTAAAATCCGCACCATCCATCACGGCTGTATTGATTTTGTGTCGTGTGCACTTGGCATACGCGTCTCCGTTATCCATTAGCTTTTGATCGGTGGACAGGGCCATGAATAAGCCGAGTGTCATTGGAAATGCTATTCAATTTTTAAATCATATTTATTTAACACACATGGAAGCCGAAATGAATTTTTAATGTAAAGGACGGTCAAGATGCTTAACAGATCGTAATGGATACGTCTGACCACAGACATCAGAATATACATTAGACTGGACAAGCCGCCAAGTTTATAGGCAGTCCCAGTGTCGCAATTTCTTTTCGGTTCTTACCTGTGAAAAGTTATTATATTTCTTGGTAAATTTACTGATTCATTGCGATGATGGCATGTTACAATTGCACAGGATGGCATTTTGGAAAAAAAACGGTAATTTCTTCTATATATCGTGCGTCCTTGACTCGCTCCAAAGAGCGTAAACTGGTAGCCAGTGTANGTGAGACGAGTCAAGACGCACGAATATTAAGGAAATTACCGTTTTTTTCCAAAATGCCATCCTGTGCAATTGTAACATGCCATCATCGCAATGAATCAGTAAATTTACCAAGAAATATAATAACTTTTCACAGGTAAGAACCGAAAAGAAATTGCGACACTGGGACTGCCTATAAACTTGGCGGCTTGTCCAGTCTAATGTATATTCTGATGTCTGTGGTGTGGACTGTTGCCTTCCGATTTGGAGGGTGCAGGATCCCGCAACGTGCCAATGACTTTAGAATTTCCGAAATTATATGTTCATTTATCTGTAGAGATTCAAATGTTGTGCCTGAAATCGGAGAATCTGCACTAGACCTTAGGCTTTTACACCTTTTACAGGTAGGCTCTTGCCCCTTGTCGGGAGCGTTTAATGAGCCAATGACGATGATGAAGTAAAGTAAATTGTATAACAGTATCTATTTTAACGAAAATTTCATTGTAAAACAAGATACTTATACTCTAGATATTGTAGCTATTAAATAATTGTAAGTTATGAACCGAAATTTCTTTATTGATAATTGCGTTTTGTTTTATTACCCTCAAATATTTTACAACAATTATATTTTTGGATTTAGTCATAATGTTCAAGTCTTCTCTTATGCTTCATTCACACTGAAAGATGAGACAACCATACAATTACTTGTGATGATGCTAGTGGCTATAAAAAAATCCACATACCATTTGCCGTTTTGCCTAGTGAGTTACTAACATTTTGGAAAAAAGAGTTAACTAAATCCTTACCAAAATTCTCTCGTAAGCTAGAGCCAAAAAAAAGTTAATAAATCACAGGCATTTTAAATTATAGGATACAAGTAACATACAACAAAAAAAAAGTTTTTTGAAGACCTTAATACAAATCTGAAAAACAACAAATTAAACACAGACATGTGCATGGTTTTACCACTAAAAAAGTGGTTTGAAAATTAGCTTTGAAATTTCAACCACCAATCACCACAGTCAAAAATCAATTAAAATTGGAGAACCGGAATATCTGGCGCAGAATGAGGAAACCTACATCCAGCAGTATGTTAAAATCAAACAACAGCCAGTTAGATAAAAAAATATAGCAAAGTTGAAACTGTACGATAATTTGCTATCTGGTAATTTTGTAAAATGCTCTTGTAAGCGTTAAAAATCTTGAACTTGATTTTCTTGAATTGTTATCACTTGTTGATTACTATTAACTGGTCTTTTCTTGGTGCCATGCATGGTCTTATACGCCTCCTCAAGTCAATCGGTGAGCCCCGCTTGTTGGAGGCCGATGAGCCGATTTGCAACCAAACGAGATAAAACGAAAAAGACTACGCGAAGCTCGAAGGACCAAAAAGATGAACGAGATCTTGCTATCTGATAATATTTGACTTGTCTTTGTGAAAACAGGAAAATACAATTCTCTTTCATTCCTAATTTATAATTTAAGAATGTGTGTATACATTTTATGGCAAAAGCTGTTTTACGGAATTTGACAAAAACAATGACTGAAAGGCAACAAGATATAACAAAAAATGTTAAAACTAAGCATATTCAAATAGAATTCAAAGAAATAATGGTTGCTTTAAATAATAACCATAAATCAGTAGAACATCATTACAACGCGTTGTAGATAACCAAACACACCCAATCACGTTTTAGTGTTATCAAAATTCCAGATAAAATAGGGTTCATCCTAAGATAACATATCAATGAGTAATGGGTAATGTAAGATAAATGATAACAGTGATAATTTACACAATTATCACGTGTTTTTGAAAAAAAAAATCATGACGGTTTGGTGTGAGAAACAAAATTGTTATACAATGTGATAACGATTGGCTCAATATTACCTGACCTTTACGAATAATTATCATGTGAACCCGCCCAAAGGATTTTCATGGAAAGAGAATAGAATATATATTGTTTGTGTATTGAGTAATTTAATGCATTATATCCCAAATATCATGCTTTTGTTTATTTTTATTTTTTTTCAAATTTATGATGCGGTTTTTATGAACTTGACATGACCACTAACAAAATGTTAAACTCTTGTGGTTATCATGACTAACTACATACATCATTATAGCGTAATTTATAAAAAAATCTCGAATATCGTGCCTTAATATTATATGTTTAGCAAAATGGTAGCAAGAAGCATAGATATAGGATATAGCCGCGTGCTACATACAGTTCTAAAAGTATGGCAGGGAGCAAGCACCTCCTAAACTCTATTTCTCGGATTTCTAGTGCAGTCATATTTTTCTGTAATAGATGTAGGCATTGGCCAATTCCCACTTTTGTTTGTATGAGTAGACAATAAGGACATAAAAAATACCAGCAGGGCCTAAAGTATTATGCCAATGGCGAAATGTACTAAAAAAAGCAGGAAAATCTTTAGAGCAAAATACAAATTGAAAACCTTGACACTACTTTCTCCTCAATCTTTTGCAGTCAACGACTGGGCATAGGTTTCTACAATTTCTACGACCAACCAAACCACTTAAAAGTCATCGGGATGAGGGGCGTCCTATGTCAGATTGTCAAGACGCGGTCTCCACTCTGAATTCGTCAGTCGCCATCGGTTCTGCGACATACGTGAACAACCCGCTATCTCTTCAGCTTGCTGATCCGGCGAACTGTCGGTAACTTTAGGGCTAGTTAGATCATCATTTCTGAAATAGACCCAAAGAATAGCTTGCTCCATCCAGTCTTACCTGATTCATAGTATTTATGCAAATCGTATTACGTAAACACACCTGTCATAAAATAATGTGTAGCGTGTAACTGATTTTCATGAGTTAATAAAATATAAAAATAATTCAAAATGGTAGCCTAATCTAATTTATCAGTAGTCCTATTTTTTTCTTTAAATCCTATTTTTTTCTTGAAATGTGACGTTTCCATAAGTAGTAAGTTAAATGATAAGAAGATATTAAATTTGATATCAGTGTCAATTACAGTTTAATATAAGCTTGATTAGTTTATAATATATCTGATGAACCTGGAATTAGAAAATTGATCCCTCTATCTGCCTTGTCGTAGGTGTATGACGTATTAAAATAATAATATCAGTGGTTCTCGTCATTAGATGTTATTTATGATTTAACATTTATTGAAACTTATTTACTTGTAGCTTAAATGTTTCTCATTACAATGTCTGTACATAAAGTTGTCAAGCTTTAACAAAAACTATTATAACACTGCTTATGCATCAAACATATGATACTGATTTATAAAGCACAATCGAAATCATAAAAAAAATGTCAACTAACCAGCCATATAAATTAGCATGAATTTAACAACTCAAGTATGATTCGACTAATTCTATTGCCGACAAAAAATAAATGTCCTTTAACAAATTCAATATTAACATACACCTGGTGTCTTTCTTATACATTAAGGTTTCGTCTGGAAACTTGCAGCATGGCTACCCTTAGTTAATTGGGGTACAAGCGTTTGTATGACGTTGATTTTGTATGTGTTGTTTTTCTTTATTTGTGCTATGATTTGAATTTCTATATCACATAAATATTTTCTTTCAGAAAATGAAAACATCGTTTTTAATTACAACATTATAGGAAACCGTAATAAGTATAAGTATACTTAAGATATCTGTCAAAGATGGTTTCATTTTCAAAACTGCTAGACTTGGGTAATAATTATATTTTTGAGAACTTTGAGTTGAAATATCTTTAACGTTTTCTTCAATTTATAGTTCTGAATTGACATTTAAAAACAATGTGGTTTAGTAGCTTATTGATGATGATACAAATTATAACTGTGTAAATAAATATGCAACCAAGTCGTGTTAATATAAACCAAAGGAACCCTAGTTATATAAAATTAAAGATATCATATCAGTTAAAACTTTGTATAAAATTGAGACAATTAGAAATGTAATATTGATGGTCAGTAACGCGTAAAATGAAGGTGTTTTTATTTCTGTTGGCGGCCTTGGTAGCTGTAGAAGCCCAAAGGATACCAAAAGTCGTACAAATAAAGCAAGGACTGGTTAGGGGGTACTCATTTGATCACTATGACGCATTTGCCTTCTTCGGAATCCCATATGCCACTGCCCCAACAGGAGCCGAAAAATTCAAGGTAATTCAATTTCCTAAATCTGTAATTCAAAGACCAATCTCAGCACACTGTAACTATATGAAAGGACTTATATATTATATTATTACCTAAAATATAAACATGAATTCTCTATTTCAGCCTCCTCTACCACCTCCTACATGGAATGGAATATTCGAAGCAGTCGACAGATACGTTTTTTGCCAACAACTCAGTATATTCCCAGAAGGACAGTTTAGATTCGTAGAAGATTGTCTTGCTATCAATGTTTTTGCACCTAATACGAATCAAACTAACTTACCAGTTGTAGTGGTAATTCATGGAGGTGGATTCCAATTTGGGTTCGGGAATACGGAAACGCCAGGTCAACTTATCACTGAAGAAAAAAACGTCATTGGTGTTACATTCAATTACCGCTTAGGACCACACGGTTTTCTATGCTTGGGTACTCCTGATATACCAGGAAATGCTGGCATGAGGGATCAAATAGCTGCTTTGAAATGGGTTAAGGAAAACATTGCAGCTTTTGGAGGCAATCCTAATGACATCACTATTGCTGGATGCAGTGCCGGTGGAGCATCCGTTGATCTTCTTATGTTATCGAAAGCTGCTGATGGCCTTTTCAATAAAGTAATTGGACAGAGTGGTGCCAACATTGGAGCGTTTGCTGTGCAAGTGGACCCTACAGAAAATGCAAGGTGGTACGCTAAGAGTATAAATTACGATGGGCCTGATGATATTGAGGCCATAGAAGAGTTTTACAAGAACATTTCTTACAAGCAATTGTTTTCATATGACTTAAATGCTCAAAAGGATGTGCATGTGGTAATGTCACCCTGCATGGAACGTGATTTAGGGATTGAGCGCTTCTTAGACGATACTCCAATCAATATTTTAAAATCTGGCAACTACACTCGTTATCCTGTTTTATATGGTTGGGCTGGCATGGAAGGCTTATACCGAATTCAGAACTTCGATGACTGGATAATTCATATGAATCAAGACTTCACCCAATTCATACCAACTGATCTCAAGTTTGAAAGCCCAGAGCAAAAGCAACAGATTGCTGATAAAGTTAAAGCTTTCTACTTTGGTGATACTCCAGTTAATAATTCTGACGTTCTCAATTACATAGATTTTAATTCCGATGTTATGTTCAATGTAGCCATGCAGCGATCTGTTACAATGCAAGTAGAAGCTGGTAATAACGCAATGTACGTTGGAGTATATTCCTTTACGGACAACAATACAAACATCATTCCTCATACAAATGTACGGGGAGCAAACCACTGCGAGCAAACACGCGCTGTTTTTGATTTAAATGATAACACACTGACTCCCGAATATATTGAATTGCGAACCGCTATGCGTAAAATGTGGCTCAACTTCATTCATACTGGGTAAGATAATATTTATATTTATTGATTTCGCAAACATAATATTTTTTATTATTTAATACGTTATTGGTTTACTATCTATTTGATTTGCAATTCATTTAAGCTTACACTGTTTTGGCAATATATAAATGAACCTTTTTTTAGTGACCCAACGCCAGCAAACAACATACCACCCCTATTCCCTAAGTGGGAACCAGCGGCTGCTAACAGAACTCATGCCTGACATCGGTAGAACTATTCAAGTTCTTAATACACCTTACGACGAAGAGAGACAACGTTTCTGGGATGATATTACGATCGTTCAAGAGAGAACCAGTAGCGCCATATAGTTTTAGCTCAGCAAGTAGTTTAGTTTACGGAGGTGTATTATTTTCCAGTTTTCTTGCCATTATTACCATGATCATATCCTAAATCTACGACTTTATATGAAAGGATATAGAATTATTTTACATCTAACTAGATTAATCTAATGTATGGATTTAAATCTGATTAGATCTAGTGACCGATCTTTTCTATATTTCATGTCATGTTTGGTCTGTGACTTATGTACATGAATGAACATCTCTTGATATTGTGTAAATAATAGTGATAATTGTTGCCGAACTAACGACTGATCGAGTTAAAGTATACAATGTTTATAAGTCGGTAAAAAAATATTGTTAACTAATACGGTTATGAAGTATCAAGTCTGATTACCTAATAAATATACTTACAAAATAAATGCAATTTTAATACTTTTTAACTTCTAGTGTACCTAGTTGATGTTGAATATGAGAATATTTAATGACACACATTTTGTATGTTGTAACAGAATCAAGCATATGAAAACACAAGTACATATAAAGATTTTCGCTATAAATATTATTATGCCTCTTAACTTCATAAATAAGTTATCTTCTTGACTCTCGAGGCGAGGGTTCGATGGCGTAACGAAGTCTTTTGTTTATTCCGCAAGTTATGCAACTATCACGATGGTCCATTATTATATATGTATAGTAGTTCATTATGATATAGACGTCCAAAAAAATTAGAGCTTTCCTTTATTTATTGGAACAAAATTTCACGCATTAGAAATTTGTTAAAGACAGCTCATCAAAATATACACATTACAAAAAGTGTTCCTAAATTTTGGATATATCATTAATAAATCCCAATTCAACTTATAAAATTGCTAATGCAACATGCTAACAAGATCGAATTAATATAATTCAAAATGCATGTACATTAAATTATCTGATGCAAAAAAGCAAATTAATTGTAAAGAAACTTTATTTCACTTACAAATAGTCTTAATTAACTTACAAGAGTCTTAATTAAAAAAAATATTACTATATAAAAGAAATTATTAAAAATAATTTTGGCTTTCAAAAAACACTTTCAACTCAACGAACTATATTTAATTGTAATAAATATAACTATAATAAAAATGCATAATCAAACGTTTAGGCACTTTAAATTAATTCGTTACCAAAATTTTATTACGTTTAATGGAACCGATAAATAATTTTCACATTAGGGCAGTGTCTACTGATTTATTTGTTTCATATGATTTAATAAATTCAGGTTCTAATGATGTGAAGTGTTGCCTAGGCAACGGTGATTACAACCTCGGTACAATAACTAAAGCAGTTATTGTTCCGAGATTACAACAGTATTATCGAAAATTGAGCTACTAATGTTTTGAATCTTGATTAGTATCTTAATAGGCCTCCCACAGCTAACTACTTTAATCGACAGGGAGTAACTCTGCATCCCTCTGTTTTTGTTTTAATGGAATTTTATCAGACATTGAATTATGATAAAATTATGTTCACTACGATATCTACATCACAATTCAAATAATACCTGTTTTATCTGCATTATATAAAAATATATCTCCAAGGAATAAACACAATTTTATCAATCACTGTTACAAGTAGAGGATATTACAAATGTTATCATTTATGTGTACTGTTAAAAGATATGAATGTACTATAGCCTAGATATTGTACAAAGTAAATTCCAATTGTTAAATTTCATGATTATGTACGTCATTGTTTTTTTTTATCGAAGTTAGAGGGAACACATACACACACTTTTTCAACATTGGAAATATTTCTCGTGCAAACTAATTAATGAATAAAAAAAATAAGTAGGTGTTAAAACAGCAGCAACTGCATTCCACTTGATTCAGATATAAGAACGTGACCAATAACGCACCTACTTTTCCGCCTGCAGGAAAGCGGAACTGTTAAGTATGACACCATCGGAAGTCGTCCGTCAACCACTCGGATCCGGGCCGTGACCGGACAAGGCACTGACTATGTGATTTACTGCTTGCTAACAATGTGACGGGCCATCTAGAGCTAACTGGATTCATATCATGTTGTTGAGATTAAATTAGATGAATCGTGTCATTATTCTCATATGATAAATAAATATATTCGACGAGAGGAGACGATAGGTTTGAGCGAGTGTTATTAATATTCAACATTAAAAAAACTTCACTGTCTTGATCTGTTTGTATTGCATAGAGAAATGCAAATGATGTGCACTTAATACTACAGGGCGAAGAAATGCGTTACCGCCAGGTCGTATCGCTCAGGGAATATTTCTGATGGTATCTGATTCAACAATTTTGTCGTAGTAATTCCTTAAGTCAACTGCCGCCTCTCTGGAATCATACTTCAGCTATGGAGGATACTTCTAAGGAGGAGACAATGTAATTATAGCACATCAATTACAATTGGTGAAAACTTGGCTCATGTCTTGTTGGAGAACAGTTTGGTGGCCGAATACCGGGCAAAGCAGGTAAGCTCGCTGAGGGTCCTTGGAGTTGCCTTTTATAGGACCAGAGCTCTGGGAGATTTCTTGGTAAAGCTGGGCTGGCTGGAGTAATCTGGATTTACACCCTTGGATGCACAATAGGCGCAGACCAAAATTGCGGAGACCGCCCGTACGACTAAAAAGAGATGTATACATTCAGTTTTTAAAAAAAACTTTTAAGTAAATAACTTCAAAATCCTCCCAATTAATATCTCATCAAGGGTCAGAAATAATCAGAGAATACCCATAACCGAGTGTGTAGGCCTTAGTCATCTACGCGGGCCCAGTGCGGATCGGCCGACTTTTCCCAAAAACCATTGAAACACGTCGCAGGCCTCATGATGTTTCCCTTCATCGTAAGAGCATCGGATAACGTTATATGTACGTTAACCGACGCTCTTTTCGAAAATTTCAAAAATTCAAAACGACATTGGTAAGTGGCGGGATTAGAACCTGCGCGTTCCAGATTCGAAAGGCAACAGTCCACAACATTGAGCCACCGATGCTAACAAGCATAGTACGTATAAAACGCAAAAAATATTTTGATGGTTTTTCCAACTTAGCTTTCACTTTAATTTGAATAGACTATCCATAACCATAAGGTCCACATTGGATTACAGCTCCAGTATACCAATACTGCTGCTTTAATCTCATTGTCCAAATACGTGTTAAAGCATGCGACAATCGTTCGATATTATCGTACATTCAATGCCCCTGTTATAGCCACGCACGCATTATCACATAGCACTATCATAATTTCCCTAATCTGTACACAATAAAATGCTATTGACTGTTAGTCGTGCGGTTCAATAACGGCTACTGTTTCGGCTTATGTTTGCAAAGAGCACTGATATCCTTTGAATGCGTTCCAATGATGCGTCCATTTTAGTGGACGTTAATATCTTTTAAGTCAACAAGCGTAGTGCATTATGTAATATGAAATATGTGATTTTGTGTTAGCTTAGCTTTTACGAAGCTAAGAAGCAAATCGGCAAGGTATTTTTTACTTTTTATTTGGAGCTAGCTATGCTCGGGGTCTCTCTTAGGGATAAGATCAGAATTATTATCCGTACTAAAGTTACCAACAAAGCCCACCAGATCAGTAAATTCAAGTGGCAGTGAGCTGGTCACGTATGTCAAAGAACGATTTCCGTTGTAGCAGACGAGCTCTCGAGTGAAGACCGCATCTTGGCAAGCGTAGCGTAAGATGCCCTCCAGCTTGATGAATCGACGACTTGCAAAAGTTCGCTGGTAGAGATTGAATGAGAAAAGCGAAGGATATATGGCACAAAATGGGGGAGATCTATGTCCAGCAGTGGACTGCGATAGGTTGAAGAGAGAGAGGGGTGCTTCCTGATGGCTGTCGCCTGCCAAGCGTTATAATAATGCGAAACACTTCCTTATCATTGAGGAGAACTTAAATTCAGACCAGTGGTATTTAAGAAATTTACTTTTAATAGCTAACTTATGATTTAAGAATTTAAGAGAGAATATTAAATTATTTAACTATATGTTACATTCCAAAAGCATAACTTTTATTCAGATGAAATAGGTAGTATGAAGTTAACCAGCCTTCAAATATTGAACTAAGAGCTGTTTCCATATGTGTAATCAAATTGATAAGTTTAATAAAGGCCAGGAATCACTATCTAAACGGAAACTTAACCAACCATAATTGGTGAGCACCTATGTAACTTGAACTTGGTAACTATGAATATACTTCAAATTTACTAGCTTAGTTCTTGATATTAAATGGGCCACGCTCAGCTTGAATATGAGCCAACAAGGAAGTTCATAACCCTTACTGAAGTGAGGCTAACAGGACTATGAACAATTTAATCAGAGAAAAATTTTATTAACGATTTTTTTCAATAGTTTGGTTTTTTTTATTACACACTCAAGTAAAATACATTACAAGATTAAATAGGTATGTACAAAAACAGTAAAGATTTAACAAATGATGTTCATCCGTATAGTATTAATAAAATAAAAGCCAAACTTCCTGTTCACAAGCAGACTAAGCAAAGTTAGTAAATCCTTTGCAGACAAAAGATATTTAATAAAGTTCCAACGTAAGTCGTTTGAAAGCACCCGCGCTCCTTTTCGAGTTAACATGAATTTCTTTAGCAACCACAGATTCAAGTGTTTTCAAGCAAAACATAAATCAAGCCGCCTCTTATTACTGCACCCTCTTACTGAGGTAAACGTATGCAACGCCATCTGCCGCCAGCCTGAATCACAAATCTAATGTCCTGTGTTATTGGCCGATTCTCTGCTCTGCTCATAGAAAATGAACATACAGAGAAGACGTTATACATTTTTTAACTTACAATACGAGTATTTTTGTGTCAACTGCTTATCAAAATCAAGACTATTAATGCTGTTGCAATAAATTTTCTTAGTTTTGACGACCTTCATGGTGAAATAGTTGATAAGAGCCCTAATATCGATACCTGCGGAAACAAACATTTGTGTGCATGAACATGTCTTTTTGTATCATCAATGGTGCAGTACCGGTGTAAAAAAATTATTATAATAACCATATATTGAGTCGTATATCCATGCAACCACAAGAAACTTATGAAATTATAACATAAATGACTAAATACAAATTGTCATGGGTTTCCAGAAGCCATCATCTTTAGGGAAGCAAGCTTATTTCACATAATATGTAGATAGACAAATAAAATGTTTATTTGTTTGTTGAGACACAAACATTCGGTCAATAAAATTAAACGTCCAGAATATAACACAAGAGAAAAGTACAATATCAATAGACATAACAAAATAAAAAAAATTAGGCGAATTATAGAAATAGTTATAAAACTAGTGTATCTTTTTGTTTTCAAAGTGTGATTTTGTATAAACGTTGCTGAACCTAATAAATATAATTAATATTAATTCCATGATAGTGATCACACTTTATCATACTGATGCAATAAGAAGGCAATGTTGAATATAGGAGGAAAATAAAATATTACTATTTTATCATTATCACTACGTTGAACCCCTAACGAGCCGCATAATCGTTTAATATCTTTTATCGCTGATAATACATATATCAGTGAAACTAATTCTTAAAACTACAGTAATAAGCCCTTGGATCAATCAAGCGTCGGTAAAATTTTGGGTATTAAAATTGAGACCCAATTAAAAAACCCAAAATAAAATATTTACATTAATAAAAAAATCAAAGGAAAATGTTTACCCAAAGCATTATTCTAAGCATATTTTCTCGTACATAACATTTATATTGATGAATAATTTGCCATAGCAAGTATTTGTGAACGACGTAAATGTTTTCGGTCGTGTATAAACAAATAGACACTGGCTTAGTAGAAAATAATTAAATAATTTCGAACACAAAATAAACCGTTCCGTTCCGATTTTGGTGTAGAGATAAAATATTGCCATCACCAATTAAATGATAATTTTATTTTTGATGATGCCAACAATATTTTTTTATTAAAACCTTATGTTTTTGTCGTATAAACATCCAAAAAATAGGTAAAATATTTTTCTCATTGCCTTCTGTATATAAAATAGATTATCTCCACGCGTGGTTGGAATTAAATGCAACAGTAGGGAATTATTTAGACCCCGCAAAATTATGTAGGGCTGGGGAATGTAATGTGATTTCGCGTGGCATGGCATACTTAATGATTGCGATTTGGGGGCCATCATATGTACCCAATGGTATTTAGTGCTACTCTCTTGTAGTGGCTAATTCTTTTTGTTGATTGTAAATTATAGATAGCTTATCAAATAACCTACAAGGCCCATAAGGCACTAGGTGGTAGACTCAATACTGAGTCATCTAGGTAGATATCACCGCATTGCCAGATATCGTCCTTTGAAACAGGTGTATTATGCACTTTTGTGTTTCGGGATGAGGGCACTGTAGTTAGTGAAATCACCGGGTATAAGAGACCTAGCATGTGTTGTCTTGTGTGACGGGCGCAGTGCGGCTTTGATGGAGGATAATAACTGTCTATCAGTTGTCGGTCCCTTCAATGCCGCCCTGTTTTGATTAGGCGTATCGCTTACCAAAAGGTAAGCGTCTTGACCATCCTGCCCAGCTATAATTTATGTAAAAAAGACATTCATGTTAAAAAGACAAGACTAAGTAATGAGATGACTTTGCAGGCCATTGTACGGCATGTAAATCTTTAGTCCTGCAAATTAATTTTAATGCTTATTTACTTTGGTATTTACCTAAAATAAAGTAAAAAAAATACATCGATGTAATGTTGTGCGTTTACTAGCATTAAGTCTTGGAAATTACAGCCATGGAGTCAACTAAATAAACTCTACTAAATAAGTGAAATTAAATATGAGTAAGAATTTATATTTGTACACAAAATGATAACATACATTTGGAAGGACGGAATATTGCTTGTAACCATTCAATAATAATATGCTCTTCCAATTATTGTTCTTAAAATCGACTATCTATATAAGTATGTAATCATAACTAATTAGACTTATCATAAGGCTTAAACATAGTACCTAGAAATAATTCAATTAGGAATCTATTGTTATCAAAATAGATCATATAATCAAGAATATTTCATATCTAAATTGTTACCAAGCGCGAGTAAAAATAAACGTTAAATAAACCACGCGAACACAATTCAACTTTACGAGTAACTCTAGATTTTTGTACTGGATTAGTACCAGCGTGACGAGTCAGTAACATTTTTCACAGATTAGTCAAATAACAGTTACGTTACGCAAAACTAAACTGCAACGCAACGGTCTCGAACGGTAACGGTTATTGTAAAGTTTTGTGAGTGCTTACAACAAAAATGGTCACTATTACACACAATATTTATCGAATCAACATTGAGTTTAAAAATACGAAACGTATACGTAGAAACTTCTTATTATTATTGGCATATGAACATAAGGAAAACTTAGATGCATTAAGTATTTAGGTCAGAATAATAACAAATATCCACATTTATACCGAGCCAACCATTGTTAATACAATTATGCAATCGTATAGGGTTCCTGCGTTTCAGGCGAAAGCCGCAGTGGCCGCTGCTAAAGAATCGGTCCTTAAAGTTCCAATTTTATTATATATTAAAAATTTTGTAATTAATAATCACATTTGTTATTTTCTTTATAAAATTACTTCATATGTGTATAAGCCTTAAATGTAATATCTTGCTTTGTTTTGTTGAAATTATTATTATAAATATTATTATTATTTTATACAACGCCATCTGCTACTACCTAGTCGCAACCATCATTATCAGACGCTTTTACGATAAAGGAAAACATCGTGAAGAAACTTGCGCATACCTACAAAGAAATTAAAAGGTTGTGCGTGAAGTCGGCTAAGCCGCACTGGGCCCGCGTGGACGACTAAGGCCCTCAATAAAGGTAAGCTCATGCCTTTTGTGTAGTGGGGACGTATAATGAGCTCATGATTAAGCTATCTTCAATATGGGTACATACATTCTAATCATAATCAATGTGTCTGTCAAACAAAGTAACATAAATGGAATATTGGAGACAGTTCTAGCAATTTGTTAGAAGTATTTTAAAAGGTTTCTTGAATTAACAAGAGTTTGAAAATTTAGGCCGGAGGGCAAAATTATGAACATCCATTGTAACTACCATCAGATTGAAGCACTAAAACTTTAGTTAATTTAGATTTAAGGGGCAATTTTTAGGGATAAGTTGCCCGAGGGCTAGAAACTGAAGTAAGTAAGATTTTTTCTTAGAATTTTTATACAAAATCAATGTTTACATAGGAGACCTATTAAAATTTATATGCACAATATATTCGACGACCCATTTGGTGTAGCGGTTGAGAGGTCGACTGCAACACCAAGGGTTCGATCCCCGGGCAGTACAAACATTTGTGTGCATGAACATGTCTGTTTGTAATGGTCTGGGTGTTTTATATGTATAATATATATGTATTTACAAAAATAATGAATACAAGTATGATTATCCGTTGTTTAATACCCATAATGCAAGCTTCACGCTTAACTTGGGGCTAGATGGCGCTGTGTGAATGTCATTGGATATTTATTTATTAATATATTGGTATTTTGAGATAACCATCGCACTTTAACTCTTACTCAACCATTCGTTAAATTTACAAGTGACATCACATTCAACCTTTCAAAAATCTTCAACATTAAACAACTTATTTATAAAAGATGCGATTAACTACAAATTAATGTTCGAACACGTAGGTAATATTTAAATAACTCTATTTGTATTACTCAGGAATTGCTTTAAAACTAAATAAATGCCATACTTTATTATTTTCATAAATTCAAGGAATGTCACTTACGTAGTTTTAAGAGAGCCAGAGACGTTATCTTACGATGTCTATTGTTCCAATAATATTGACACCCTAAGTAGAAATAGCACGTTCTCTCCAATAACATTACTTAATACATCCCGACATCTCCCCCATTATTTTTATTTGCGAGCACATAAAGAAAGTTCTAGCCCCTTTAATAAATAACTGCGCGTTATTGTAAGTAGTCTACCATCAAATTTCGGAACGTGACGCATCATAAATTAAGAATGACATAGAAGCAATGGAAGGGGACATTTTTCAATTCTGAAACAATTGGCATCTCCAATGAGCCTGGGATAGAATTGGATAATCTATTTATGAAACTTAAAAAGAAAGTGCCGTTCACCTCACCTTGTTCAGATGAGTCGTTTTTTTTTTTTCAATTATAAAGATAAAAATACTACCACAATGTTTTTAAACATTAGCGATGGGTATGCTTGCCTTAAGGGCGAAATAAAGAAAGAAAGACAGTTTGGACCTACGGTACATCTTACTCGCAACACAACTCAAAGCGTTATTTAACGCTGGTTGTCTGTGAGGTCATAGTATCACTCCGTAGATTTAAGTTTGTTTTACTAAAATAAACATTATATGTCAAAGCCCACTAATTTTGAACTTTACCCACGTTGGTTATTTAGCAGACTGTATCACTTAAAAGTAAGGATATCTTTAACTGAAACGCTGGAGTTATTATCATGAAAGAGATTTTTCTGATATTCTTGAGGAAACATGTAATTTTTTGTATTACAGTAACATATAACATAGTAGGTACATCCATTCGCTTCGGTACAAATCAGCTCAAAGACAATGTAATTCCAGTAGAAATCGGTAGTTATAAAACATTTACGAGACACTGCGAGCTTAAAATGTCACGCCGCCTCAAACCAAACCGCGAATTTTAAGCAAGCTTTTTCAAAGAATTCAAGAGTGCCCTCCGTTTCGTGACCTAAATGCTATGAACACTAGACGACACAGTTCATATTTAAAGGGTTCCTTTATTAAATGGAAATTATAATTTTAAGATGATTTTTAATAATGGCATATTATTAAGGAAGTATAATTACACCAACAAAACAAATAAAAAAATGTTGTTGCTTTAAAATTCATGAATAAATACTCGTAATGCATATACATATTTTTCATTGCCTATTTAGGCGTTCTTTTTATTTCTCCTAATATAACAAGTAAGCACAGCGAATATTTGTAGGAAAGAGTTAAAAACTGTACAATACTATCATGATTATTAGAATTGAGAAAATACATTAAAAAAATAAACTGGCAACTTATATTTTAAAAGGAACGTATAATTTATCTTCGTTGTGTATTGATTTTAGACGACTTTAAAGGTAAACTATGCTTCTAGTGAGGAAACCTACGCACGCCTGTGAAGAGATTCAAAGGTTGTGCGTGAAGTCGGCAAATTTACACTGGTCCCGCGAGGACGACTAAGGCGTAATTACCCTTGTCGGATAGGCTCGTGCCCCTCGGTGGGAGCTTTATAATGAGCTGATGATGATGATGATGTTTTGTAGTTTAAATATCAAGCAATATTCATCAAAATTTTTAGACGGAACCCACGCAGCATCTCAAAGCTCATCCTCGACCAGTTTTTGCGTCAGCCGCGGGAATTTTCTTTTATTTCGGTTAACGCCATTTAAACGCGTTTCAAATGTTTTCGTTTTACAAAGTTGATGATAACGTTTAGAGCTCCCGCTTAATAAAATAGCAACGTAAGTAGGCATGAAAGGACGAAAAAGTAAAATATTGCCCAAGAATGAATGACTTTTTCATATTAGGTACTTAAGTAGGTGCATCTGTAAAAAAAGAGATCTAATACACATTTTTTTTCCTTTCTTCGTCTTTTAATCGGAAATGGCAACGATATTTTTACACCAATCAATCTAATGCCTAGTAATATTGCAATCACTAAGTCGCACTTTTAACTAAAGTTACTCTTGCAAATTTGGATTTAAGAAAATATACATTTTATAGGATGAAAAATTGAAGAAATGAAAGTACTGCGGATGGTTGTATAGAAGTTTACACAATTATCAGTGGATAAGTTTTTTTTTTTATTTCACGTAATTTCCCCAACCTATTATGATCTTATCCATGTCATATAAAAAAATACGGACGGAGTCTCGCTAACTATAACTGGCCAGTTTTTATATGGAAAACCACCAAATATCAAGACATGTTAAGAAAAAATTAAAAAAGAGCGTGGCCTTTGTTGTAAAAACTGTTGCAGAGAACAAAACGAAAACAATCCAGAAATTACGTATCATAGGTAAATGAACAACCTGATTGCATATTCTTAGTTTCAGACACCAAAATTAATATCCAAATAAAAATTGTCAAAATTACATCATAGACAGCAGCTGTCACTTTGGGAACATAAGTATTAAAGCTAGGAACCATAACCCTATATCTATGTATTAAAGACAGTCCGTCCGATTTTTTTATACGTCCATTGAACTTATATGCGGTCTACCACAGTTTGAATTCGATAAAGGTCTTCAAACACTAGCCAATTGATTAATAACCAGTAAAGTACAGCTGTGAGTGCGGTTATGTCTAACACGTCAACCGCATTAACCCACCAGAACACGAGCATCGCTGTGATTGATGGAACATATTCCGTTTGGGCGACTGGAAATCAATACCTGCTTCTGTATAGGATACGTATTGACTAATAACTATGTATGGCGACGTCTAGTTGCTAGTGTGTGCGGCCATCTTGAATCGCTGCTGACATTTTGACAGCCACATATACGAGAAGCATGCTTGTTTGTAAATTTGTGATACGAGCTTAGATAAACAATAAACTACTCAAAAAGCGTTCGCGACAAATTTTGCCCATCTGACAGTTGAGCAGAATTTTCATTCATAATCACGTCGTCCGCTACATGGCATTGTGACATAGTATCATGCTCGTGCTTTTGATTTTGTACACTTGTTGTGACGCGTTAAGGTCAATATTTGAATGAATAGCCTACCAGTATAATGCCTTAGTCGACCACGCAGGCCCAGTGTGGAATGGCCGACTTCACACATAACCTTTGAATCTCATCGCAGGCTTGCGCAGGTTTTCTCACGATGTTTTCCTTCACCATCATCAGATAACTTTAGATAATAATTTCGAAAATTCGATAACACGATTTCGCCCGCCGGATCAACAAGTTGAAGTGGCAGTGGGCTGGTCACGTATGTCGCAGAACCGATGGCCGTTGGAGCAGACGAGTTCTGGAGTGCAGACCGCGGCTTGGCAAGGACGCCCTCCGGCCCGATGGCTTGGTAGGACGCCCTCCGGCCCGATGGACCGACGACTTGTGAAAGGTCGCTGGTGGAAGCTGGATGAGAAAAGCGGAGGATATCTGGCGTAAAATGGGGGCGACCTATGTCCAGCAGTGGACTGCGATAGGTTGAAGAGAGAGAACACATTGGTACGTTGCGAGATTTGAACCTTCACCTCTAGTTCGGAGGCAAGAGTCCACTCCATCGAGCCACCGACGCTATGAAACTACTTAATTAATGTTAAATAGGAATGCAAGTGAACTTATACTTATCTGACAGAAATTGGCATAGATTTAAAACACCATTGGTCACAGAAATGCATTTAAAAAGTTTCACTTACTCGTATTATTATCACATAATATTCAATTAATTAAATCTAGTCATTTAAAAATATTATGTCTTCCATGAAACTTAAGGGCATTGAGAAACATGTACTCTAGCAAACCAGGACATATCACAGCGTATTAATTATAAACTTTCACAAGTGAAATTTACGTGTCAAAGCAATCTTAAGCGTCTAGTTAATAAATTCCTCCCGGGACAGTTTCCGGAACATTCTGATATCAGAGTACGGAAATTGGACAACTACCGTGACAACAAACAAGTTGGACGACAACTTTGCGATTATGTCCCGATAACACAATGTTATCTTAACTCTAATTAAAGTTCGCCATTGGACGACTGGAATCCTGTGAATTGAATTTGACAGCGTTCGTGTTCTTGGAATTTATTACCGGGATCAAGGAAGGGCTTAGGCGCCAACTCTAGTATATTTTCAGCAAGTTTTGAACCTACTTCTCTGTTTAATGTAGGTAAACATTTAGTCTAAATGGTTTAAATTTGATTAGACCCTTAAATTTTCAATTTAGGGCCCACATGCAAGTTTGATAACTGTCAAAAAGAAACAGCTTAGGCAGAGGTTTTCCATGGAGAGATTAGGACGTAGTCTACCTGGGAAAGGCTATGCAGTTTGCAGATTATCATTAACTATCGTCTAATTATTATAGTTGCCAGGACCAATGTCTTATTTGTCAAGTTACATTAGTCCAATATAAAGAGCAAAGTAAGATTATTAAAAGCTTTGATTTGTATCCAAAGAATCAAGCCTCAAGAAATGGCCGTCAACCGTTCCTCGAATAAGACATTAAAGTTGGCTATAATTAAAGTTTGCGCTGGCAAAAAGCGTCTCGAATGCCATCTGAAGATTGCAAAGTTAGCCCATTTTGAACTAAATGCAGCAGTTTTGCGACAAACTGACCGTAACAGAAAGAGGACGGCGGGAAATATTTCATCTAAATAAACGAGGGCGCAGCAAAGAAGAGCACTGGTGAACCAATTTAATGTTGAACTTTGCTGCGAATAAAGAATCAAACCCAATGAGTATTAATGTTATATTGGAACCAGCTAGAGAAAATAATCACTTGGAACTAATTTATCCTTATGGCTAAAGACTTCGCTGAATAGTAAAAAATTCAATAATGGCTGTGCATTTCATGGAAGTATATAGTAAATATGTCTCATTGAATGTTTATTATTATAAGTGCATCTACTTTATTTATTTTGTCTGTCCTGTCACATGATAGGCCTCTGCTAGACTTTACCTTCACGAGATTATAACGTATTGCAATATTACAATACCAACCCTTCGCAGGCGAGAAATAGCATTACTTTTAAAAAGTTTGCTCGGATGAAAAGTGCTCTACCTACTAATTATGTCAGCTCTGCTGAATTAATTGTTTTTAGAAACCACCTTCCACCTCTTAAATAATTAATCCATGGAAAAAGATGGCATACTATATTAAAAAATCTCATTTATAATTTACATGAATGTTTCGAAATAAATGAAAGCATTCCAGTGACTGTTTTTTTACTCAAGTTAGATGGAGTGTCGACGAGAATAGTATGAACGTGTGGAAACTATATTTCACCTAAATAGGTCCTCTAGTAAATATAAAGCCTTCTGTATACATTTACAAATATAATCTTTGCCCGTCGAAATTCACTCAGCGACCTTGAAGGGAAGTGGTACTAGCATTCAGCTTCCTGCTCCAGGAAATGAGGTCCGCTTTGACGACAGACTCGTATTGAAAGGGCATACTATACCACTACACACCGAGTGTCATCTATGCTAAAGAGACAACTCTATGGCAGTTATTGCACCCTTTGCTACGAATATGTTTGGCAAATATTCAGAAGAGCAAGGCACTAATAGTTATAAATTTATTCTTTATATTTTGTGATGTATGTAGAATACAAATGTCACCGTTTGTGATTTCATTTCAATATTGTGAGGTTATTGTTTATTTTTTGTGTTTTCTGTAATGTAAAAGTGAATTTGTAATATTAATGTGCCGCATAATCTCCAAGATGTAAGTATGTATGTTTCTCAATTTAATTGAATTGTTACTATGTGTTTGCTCGTATGAAAAATAAATTCTATAATCGTAACAATGTACAGTTTTTTTTTTAAATGGCATGTCATCACGCTAAAAACCTAAGGAATGGGGTCGTCAATTCAAAGAAGTAATTATTTGTAACCTCTTGAACGCTAGGCATCCAGACACAATATAAAATATTTTGTTTCTGGCTCCTGAAAGTTTCCTTAGGCTTTAAATTAATAGGGAAGGCCTATGCTTTTAACCTTTATGCCTTTTTATTAACCCTCCTATGAGGGTTTCAGGGTCCCAGTAACAGGTGAGTTACACGCTATAGGTAATAAACTGAACCTGTAAATGCTGCGAATCTATTTCAAAGAAGTAGCAATTCAGCAAATTGCACGGTAGCAAATCTATAAATGCACTCTACGGGTATTCATTGACCGTTGGGACTTTGCGATAATTTTGAATAAATTTCTGGGTACAATTGCTAACGCATTAATTACATTTCGGCATAGCTGACAAAAGAGGTCCGGTTTTGTTTTTAAAAAAATCAACGATTTATTACACCAGTAAGAATACTCGTGCATTGGTCGTAAATTTTTTATCGGTTTCGTTCGAAAGAACGAATAATTTTTAGATATAATGGTTTTTTAATATCTGTTAATACACACTCTCCTTGAGACTACACAGGTAAATAATAATAAATAAATATATACTGACATTCACACAGCGCCATCTAGCCCCAAGTTAAGCGTGAAGGCAGAGTTCTGTACACGAGTTAATTATGATTTACACATATACACCACTCATACAATCATCATACAATATGTATGAGTTGTGGTGTTTGATACATGTCATGCTTTCTTCACACTTGAATCCCATAACACACAATACAACACCAGACAGTTTTTTAAATTATAAAAAAATGTGGGGTCGGAATTCAAAGTAAACATATGATTATTTGACTGTCGTAGGAGGGTTATTTCTTTGATAACCTAAGAATAGACTGCGATAAAACCATATTAAAACAGTAAAATAGTATTATTATTTGAAACTGTAGTTGAAAAATTTACCATATCTATACTAATATATAAAGCTGAAGAGTTTGTTTGTTTGTTTGTTTGAACGCGCTAATCTCAGAAACTACTGGTTCGATTTGAATTATTCTTTCAGTGTTAGATAGCCTATTTATCGAGGAAGGCTATAGGCTATATATCATCACGCTACGAGTAATAGAAGCGCAACAGCAATGAAGAATGTTTCAAAATCGGGGGTATTTTTTCATACTTGGAGCTTCCGCTGCGTACGCTGAGTAAACAGTTAAAGTTTCACAAAAGTCATGTATGAGAGTATTGTTCCCCTTTTAAAGGTCTACAAAAAAGTCCGCGACAGCATATGTCTATCTTTTAAGGTTAGCTCACTATAACATATTTTTTGCTAAAAAAAATCTGAAATTGACCCCGAAACCTTTAAAGTTGAAGGGAGGGGAAATCCTATGTATAGTGATAAATGTAAGTACCGTGTTATCCCGAATTTAATGCGAGCGAAGCCGCGGGCAAAAGCTAGTATACAATATAAATAAAGCCATTTTGAGTTGCCTACGGATACACAAAGCCACCACCGTTGTTACAATTACATCGGGTCAAGTTTTAAAGACTTTCCTTCATGATTGATTTGCGAGAGTTACTTAGACGAAATGAAAGAAACTTATTTACATAGGTACTCGTATTTATATGTGAAATGTGTAAATATACTGTTAAAATACATTTTGTAAAATATCTCCAAGTAAACTAATGATGATGATGATAAAAATTTTCAAATGAGGTAGTGAATCATTGCCCATGAACGATCTGTTATGAGATCTGTTCCATTTCACTTATTTATTTATTAACATTTTACTTGATTCTGCTTAAGTTTTAAAAACTTTACTGCATTCCACATCCGCCAAAGAGTTAAAAGTCTTGACTTAGTAATTAGACTATTTAACTACTTGACATTAATATCAGAATTATCTGCGTAATGATTATATTGAGAAGCAAACGGCCTCCACCGGAGTCTTCCATGTGAACATTTCCTTGGCCGACAATCAGCGAAAGGCCATTAATTACAACAAATTATTTTCAAACTTAACCCATTTTATTTTAATAACAGATCCCAATATCACTCGCATAATAGAATATAGTGCTTACCAGCCGGAAACAGTGTAAGTTATAAACGGCGAAAGATTTGTTTTAATTGGTCCAGTATTTTTGCAGTCTTATTAATGCATATAAATAATAAAATCTTGCCTCTTTGTAATATCTCACGGTAGAGAAAGACCACACAGCATGGATATGGGGAGTAGTGTGACATTTTAAGGTCAGTAGTTTAACAGGTCATATCCATATGTATTCGTACAAGTGAAAAAACGGCGGAAAAAGAGATGTGCGGTCTTTTATATACGATGATCTAAAGGTGAGCTTAAATTACTTCGACCGCGAACAAATTCTGCGGCATTTCGCTTTAAGCGGTACGTTTTTTTAACTTATCCGCTTAGAGGATTTGCTTTCAGGTTTCATCTTATTTTTTCAAAGCCATCAAGTGTTTTTTTGCATTGAAATCTTGGAAATTCCTTTGCTGTTGTTTGGTACTTTTATAATAATAATATTAATTCAAATGTATTGAAAATATTTTGCACGATGTTTTTAAATTTTTTGAAAGCGACTGCAGGTAGTGGGAACTGAAAAACATACTAATATACATTTTTTTGTAAATACCGTTACACCAAATGGGTCGTCTTTAGTTAACATCGCCTTGACAGGAAGCCAGGTACCAATGACGTCAGACTAGCCACCCGAAGTGACAGTATGTCGATAACGCTACTGACCATGTAGCTATTGATAACAACATATCATCCGAATACCATAGTAACTATTAGATAGGATATACATTTACATTGAAATTTCAAATTACAATGAAAAATAATTATTGTGACGATAAATTAAAATAAATATTGACCAAACCTTTAGTATTTCATGAAGAAAAGCAAAAGAATTGGTGAAGAATAATTATTTATTTTAAAGTTTTAAGTATTTTTAAGTTTACTGTAATTATAATATTTTAATTTATAATTTGTTTTGATGAGTACTGACAATCAAAATATTGATTTTATAAATACTTGCCACTACATGAAATACAATAAAATAACTTTATTTAGAGCAATAAAGACAAACAAAATTTCAAAAAAAGTCAACAGAGATACGTTCTTGAACATGAGGACGAAATATTACGACGTCTTATCGCGTTGGGGCTGAAATCGGAGGTTTTATGTTAAAATTAGGCCCACGGCGAAGATGTCTCGGATGAAATATTAGATGACATTGCGACATCATGGACTCGTATGTTGCGTGCCGGGATTTACAAATAAGAATACGACATCTTCATGGAAACTAGAAGTATAAACAGGAATTGAATTCAAAATTTAAGTATAGAAGTTAACAAGTTTTTTAATGAATTATCACTAGTATCTGCAGACATACACAGCGTCACTTAGGCATTATTTAATTTATTTATTTAACTTTAATTATAACGTTTGATAACACTTACAATAATTAAAGATAATACATTATAATATATCTAAAAATTTTACTCTCACTCATCAAATCTCTCACAAAACTTCAAGCATATCGACAATATATCCTTCCATTCATCAGCAAACAAATCACACTCTGGGAACCCATCCAGAAGGGAGTTCAACATACTGAGGACCCCAGGTACCGGTGATTGTGCATGAGATACTGTCCGACAAGAAGGCTCTGCCAGTAACTTATGGCGTCTACTTCTGTAGTAATTGTTTGGGGTAAATAATTTACACAGTTCCTCATGTACATAAGTCGATAGAATCAACCATCCCTCTCAGAATTTTTAGAGCCAATACTATCATATTCAACTTCCGCCTCACTTCAAGCGAGTTGTACCCCAAACATCCTTAAAATAAAATTTGTTGGATACATAAATGGGTAATAGCCAAATTGTCTCTTGTATAAATATCTAAGGAATGCTTTCTGTATTTTCTCAATAACTAACGTGTAAGAAACCTCGTGGGGACTCCACACACAAGCAGCTGCCTCCACTTTACTTCGTACTAATGCGCCAAAAAGGAGCTTTATCACATGTACATTCCTGAAGTCACGAGAATTTCGAAGTATAAAGCCTAACCGTTTGAAGGACTCGGTAGCTTAAGGAAGTAGCTTGTAATATTGTCTTAACAACGGATACACTAACTTAAACATATAATTGTTTTAATAAGTACCAAGGATATAAAAATGCTTTTTGGCCAAACCCCAGCACAGAAGCTATATTTACAAAATCTGCTACAAGAAATAAAGAGAAGGATAGAAAATGATGAAAACAACCTCATCATAAATTGCTGATGATGAATCGCCTTCAAAAACCAGTAAATAATCAATTATCAATGATTTTCAACCATTCAATCCAAGCGCACCTCTAACTATCTTCACTATGACAAAACTACAAAATTACACGCTCATCGAATTCCACAACAAACATTGTCCATCCCATCCCATTCTAATTCCGTAGTCGCGATTCGACCTGACAGCGGGATAGGAAGCTGTTATGTCGCGGTGATGGCTTCTCATTCACGGATGACCATTATATCGACACGGGTTCAGATCACTCCGTAAGTCATGGATATTATACGTTATAGGCCTTTCAGTGCCGGGATATTATAATTTTAATCTATTTTATTAATTATGTTTTAATCAATTTCGCTCTGTCGTGGTTAGGCGTATCACTTCCAATCATATGAGCGTCTTGACCGTCCTGCAGGTCGACCTCGTTAAATTTTTACAGCTGTAGCGTACATTGAACCGAGATACATCTTTTTGGTCAATTTCATATCACGCTAATCATTTGACAGCTAGTTCAGACGAAATTGAACCTTATGGCAATACCGAATATCGAAAATGTCATCAATTATAGAATCAGAAGGATATCGTAACTATACACTTATTTTACCGAAACATTTCGTTTTAAAATAATGCGACCAGCCTGCTGTAAACTTTGTAACATAAAAAGTTAATAAAAAGGTTTGCAGTGAACTGATAACTTATAGGTTCAGGTTTAAGTATAGCTGAATAAACTGTATTACTTTATACATAATTGAAATAATTATACATATACTACCTCAGTTATAAATGATTAAATTTTCTTACAGAATAATGTACTGTTTTACGAGTAAGAAACAAGCCCGCAAGGACAATGAAAACTGTCGTTACTTTTCAAAGTAACGAGCAAGTGTTTTGAAGAGAATCATCTTGTATTTTTAGGCTAGAAACTTTTTGCGTTGAGTCTAAAAATTTCTTGAAGCAAAGCGTCATGCTTCTATTTTATAAAACTTATCTAAGGATTTTTGTATAAGATAATTTAAATAGAAATATATATTTTAGGTAAATTCAATCTTTCAAAGACCAATCCAAGGTAAAAACTTCCTGGTAATTTTATGGATAAAAAAGCATTCAATTTACTTCTTAAAGTATTCCACATAACCGGCATAACTCTTAGAAATCCATGCTAAAATTTTCAGTAAAGATATGGGCAGTGACTAAGGATCAAGAATAGAGCTGAAATGAAGCTTAGACGAGGAAAATTATAATACCTAAAGAGGAGTTAAACACACAATAGTATTTTTTAATCGAGTATTAAGCTTCGTGTAATTTTTTACGGTGGTTTAGGAACGACATTTTTCGATTACCTTTTTAATAATTAATATAGATATTCTTTTTTTCCGTGATAACATAAATAAGCTTTAAATATTAGTAATTTATTGGAGTCACTCCGCATTAAATATTTGAAAAATTGCTAAATGATAAAGTTGTTCAAATAGAGCGTTATTTATTAGAATAAAAGAGCGTCGGTGGCTCAATGGTGAGGACTGTTGCCCTCCTACGGTAGGGCTGAGGTTCAAATCCAGCCACGTACCAATGTGTTTTCGATTTTTTTTAAATATAGGTATGTACGTTATCCGACGCTATTATGGTGAAGGGAAAACATCGTGAGGAAACCTGCGCACGCCTTCGAAGAGATTCTAAAGGTTGTGCGTGAAGTCGTCCGACCCGCACTTGGCCCGGTGCACGACTAGGCTAATACCTATAGCGAATAGGCTGTGCCCTTTGTGGGGTCGTTAAATGAGCTGATGATGATGATGAAAGAGGTGGAGCGAATGCAACTCTGCAAAGACATGATTGGCCCACTGCTCATTGAAGTACCAAGTTAGTCACTAACTTTTAAGAATATCCCAAAAACTGATTTCCCTTTCAATCCAAATTTGGAAGCCAACTATCCCAAACTATTCACGAGCATTTAGAAGTATGTTCAAACTTAAGTCCACGAAGTATCTGTATATCCGATTCGTATGAAGATATCGCATACGCTCCCGAAATTTCCTTTAGACATATTGAATATGATTAATCAAACACTCCGTTCCCAAACTCAGTAAAAGTGTAGTCACGTCGCGAAATTTGTTCAACACAAGTTTTATTTGAATTATGGTGTCTTTGAGAGTTTGGCATTCTTGGATAATGTTTTTCAAATGCTGATATAGCCGTAGTGCGAAGCCGTGTGGTGACGGCAGATTTTTTATGTTTTGGGAGCACGAGAGTCGCCTGATGGAAAGTAATGAACAACATGAACAACGAAGACACCAGAAGTGTTTTCGGTGTGTTGCTTGCCCTTTAATAAAGATAATGCTGTTTTTAGGTTTTAGTAGCCAAATGGCAAAAAACGGAACCCCTATAGTTTCGCCATGTCTGCCTGTTTGTCACACCCCTTTTATCTTCGAAACTATTAGCACTACACTATGTAAACTTTGTAAGTATAGATAGATATTCTGTGAACTGCTAGAAGGTATTGATATGAAATTAAAATAAAAAAATAAATATAAAAGAAACTTATAAAAAGTTTTTTCATCGAACCCACACGTGTGGGGTATCAATGTGTAGGTCTTGAAAAATTATATTACGGTTTGTAACATCATTTTTTATAAATTGATTAGTTTGCGCGAGAGACACTTCCAAAGTTGAAAAAAGTGTGTACTTCCCTTCTAATTTCTAAACTATAGGGTTGACAGAATTTTAAAAAATATGATGTACATAACTATAAAATATTTAGCAAATAACGGAGAAGAACTGCCACGGCAGTGCTCTTTTATTCCATTTATTCTTTTCTATGTACACCTTTCTCCAAACAGCCTTCTAGGATTATGGCAAAAACTTTACCATCATAAACTAGTTTCAATCAGCAGACAGCATGAATATGGGGGAGATTGGACAGTACCCACCACGCGGACCAAATTCGTATTGGTAGGCTATGACAACTATTCTAAGGTAGTAGTTTAAACTGACGTCTTTATGTGCCTGCTAGCAAGGAGGGACTCCAATAAAATTGTTTGGTCATCCAACCGATAAGCAGCGAAGACATAATTGCTTAGCTTGCACAGTTTTCAACTGAGTAAGTTAACCTCAATGCCACCAATCTGACAATTATATTTTAAAAGTTCATGGTGAACTATAATACGAAGCGTCGGTGGCTCAATGGTGTGGACTGTTGCCTTCCTACCGGGAGGGCTGAGGTTCAAATCCGACACGTACCAATGTATTTTCGAATTTCGAAAATATATGTACGTTATCCGACGCTCTTACGGTGAAGGAAAACATCGTGAGGAAACCTTCATGCACGCCTGTGAAGAGATTCAAAGGTTGTGTGTGAAGTCGTCCAACCCGCACTGGGCCCGCGTGGACGACTAAGGCCTAATCACCCCATACGGGTAGGCTCGTGCCCCTCGGTGGGGACGTTTAATGAGCTGATGATGATGATGATGAACTATAATACGAAAATGAAGAATGGAATCGCTTTGACTAAATTCAATATCACAGTTGTCAAGTAGAGACTACAGACTCAACAATTTCTAACAGAACTGCTAACTGCTAATAAAGTTAATAAAACGAATGTTGATTACTTTCCCTTACAATGTTATTCCGGATCCGTTGTTATATCTGAATATTAAATATTCAAATGTTTGCGGACCCTTCGAAGTAATAGCAAAATTTTGTATTTATTCCATTCCGGATGTTTCCGAGTATATTAGATTAAAGTGAATTTAATTCACATTAAATGTGCTAGGAATAAGATGGTAAAATAAAGGATGCTAGAAAACAAGATCTTACATACAGTTTTTAAACCATCGTTCTCTCTGTCTTTTCCCTTTTATTTATGGTCGGCAAAGTACAAGTAGCTTCTTCAAAATCCATTTAACATACTATCATATGAGGGGCGTTAAATTAAAGGGAAGTAGGACTTTTATCTCAATTCCAAAGAGAGCGTAAAACCCTTGCCCTCATTGTCCACACGGACTCACATCAAAGTAATTATTCATAAGTCAAAGAAAAGACGAGACGCGTTGCGAGAGGAAATCCTATATTTCTTGTCGTCACGTCGACGAGTCTAGACTGCGCATTCTAATGCTTGTTCATTTCGCAAAGACGCTGGGCGGGACTCAGGGGATGTTGCATTTTGATAATACAAAATGATAACAGAGTATTTGAGAATGTTATCATTTATTACAATACATTCGTATTTTACTAAAGCCATTGTGTTTCGAGTTTGTACATTAGGAAGGTTGTCCTACTCCAATGACCTTCATCACTATAATCTTATGCGTTATGATGAGTCGTAAAAATCTTTAAGAACCTCTAAGGGACGTACATTTAACAGATAAGGATAGTTTTGAATCAAGCCTTCTTGACCTTCTACTCGTAATCTTATAAGATTATTATATTGCATGGCATTTTTAAAGACTATTATAATGGTTTGGCATGGTATTTTTAAGAGTTAGATTATTAGTCGGTGGCTCAATGGTGTGGACTGTTGCCCTCCTACCGGGAGGGTTGAGGTTCAAATCCCGCCACGTACTAATGTAGTTTTGAATTTTCGAAATTATATGTACGTTATCCGATGCTCTTACGGTGAAGGAAAACATCGTGAGGAAACCTTCATGCACGCCTGCGAAGAGATTCAAAGGTTGTGTGTGAAGTCGTCCAATCCGCTCTGGACCCGCGTGGACGACTAAGGCCTAATCACCCTATACGGCTAGGCCCGTGCTCCTCGGTGGGGACGTATAATGAGCTGGTGATGAATTAGTTAATCAGACAAATCATTGTGCCAGAGTTTTGAAACCATGTAACGATACCTGACATGGTTAATATATACCAACCGCCATATTTAAAGTTAAAATGCACAACAAAACTTGTATTTTGAATAAATAAATCATGTTTATTGACAATCCAAATGTTTAAACTGAACCAGGAAATTTGCACAAGGTGATTTTAACAATGAGTGCGTTTTACGTGGGATTTGAAATCACGATACACAGATAATGCAGCAAAACGACTTATATATATATAAGTCGGTTTTATTGAATTTGCCTACAAGGAAATCCTATAGTTCGAAGCATGAAAGTTTTTACAAAATAACGTGTTTAAAAACTAAATTATCTGAAAAACCGTAATATATTCCGTTAAACTCAAACATGTTACAGATGCTTTTGAATTTCAGCTATTATTTTGTTTTTATTACTCTACCATCGGTTTGGAAAAAGCAGGTTCTTCAAGAACAGCCGACAAAAACTCGTTAGTCAGTCTTTTAAACTTTTTAAAACCTTATGTAAATTATTTAATAATCACTGCGTTACTAGTTCCTTAGTCCATATCTGGTATGAAGTACAACGCGGGTTTATATGGAGACAGACATAAATTACCTTCTTTAAGCCTTTATTTAGTCTCAGCGAGTTGAAACTTTGAACAGATTTTTTGAGCAAATTAACTTGGTACTTTATGACGTCATAACTTCTGAGTTAGTTGTTGTAAGGGTAAAATTATGGACACGATGTAGGCATTTTGTAAAATTCTTGCTAACATGTACTCTTCATTTTTTCTTCTTAACGCATATTCTTTGTAACTTACTTGATTATTAAATATAGACTGTACTTCTGATTTAACTCTGAACTGTAATGACACCTAAAAGCGTCAGAAAAATACATTTTCTATTGTGTCTATCAGACACAATAGAAAATGTATTATTTCTATTATTCCTGGTTTTAAAGTTAATTAAAATTGAAGCATTTCATTCATCATCAGCTCATTAAACGTCCCACAAAGGGGCACGAGCTACCCTTATAGGGTGATTAAGCTTAGTCGTCAACGCGGGCTCAGTGCGGATTGTTCGACTTCACACACAAACTTTGAATCTTTTCGCAGGCATGCATGAAGGTTTCCTCACGATGTTTTCCTTCACTGTAAGAGCGTCGGATAATGTACATATAATTTCGAAAATTCGAAACCACATTGGTACGTGGCGGGATTTGAACCTCAGCCCTCCCGGTAAGACGGCAACAGTTCACACCATTGAGCCACCGACGCTCTGAATATTCTGAATACTGAATACTAGCCACTAATACTAGTTGGTAATGGCTTCGAATACAATGAGAAGCCAGTGTTTATAGCGTCGGTGGGTCATTCGTGTGCTGTTGCCTTCCGATCTAGAGGGTGCAGGTTCCAATCCCACCACGTGCCAATGTATTTACGAAACTATACGAGTTAAGCCGTCGGTCCCAGTACAATCTTAGGTTAGTAGTCGTTACCACGCACCAATCCGCATTGGACTGGATTATCAATTCATCAATCTATTATGTAAAACTTTTTTGATAAATCTATATGGTATTAAGTTCCAATAAAAACATTTCATGATATGAGTACAATAATAGGTCGAATGGATACCAATGATCTAAAATTCACCCTGTATAAACGAAGCTGTTCTCTAGGTATTGTTGCATAATTAAATACAGACCCGGTTCGCTCTCAGACAAGTACTGAACACCAAACAAAATATACACGGGCACCGTTCATATCGCCTTCCTAAGCCTATGCACATTTGAATTGTAAATGTTTCGAACCTGCTACAACGAAAGGTTCAACTTTAGCATAATTTGTGCGGACGCATTCGTTAACATGAATAATTTGTTTGGTACTTTTTCCGTTGTTTCTAATTAAACTTTTGCGATAGCGGTTCGGGGAGTTGCGAATTGTTAATCCAGTGTCTACGTATTGGATCGATTGTTAATTAACTGTCTTAATTACATGTTATTCAAATGTCAGGAAATATATTTTAGTAAGATGTATTTATTTACTATATGCACAAGTGTACAGGACGGTCAGGACGCTCACCTGATAGGAAATGATACGCCTAACCATGACAGGGCGGCATTGAAGGAGACCAACAACTGATAGACAGTTATTATCCTCCATTAATGCCGTAGTGTGCCCGTCACCCGAGACAACAGATATTAGGTCTCTTAAACCCGGTAATTTCACTAACTACAGTGCCCTCATCCCGAAACATAAAAGTGCATAACACTCCTGTTTCACGGGACTATAACCGGCACTGTGTTAGTACCTCCCTAGTATCATTATTATATGAAATTTATTTTTAACAATCTTCATTTATGACATTTTTCATAAACAATTAAATGTCTCAATTGTTAAATTAATAACATCTTGTACACAATTTATTTTAATTCTTGTCAAAATGCGGCAACTCGGCTGTGTGTGCGTGCAATAAATAATAACGGCTCAGAATAGAGGTCGGGGTTTATTTTATTTCATCGCGTAATATTTCCGTCGAGCAGGGTTGCCTATCACATTAACAGTAATTAATTACATGAACCTGTGGCTTGGTAACGACTCGAAAAAGGTCCGAAAGGGCTGAGCGGAGAGTTTGTATAAGTCACCTTTTATCTCATCTATTTAGCCGCTAAAGTAGTTATGCTAACCATACAACTGTGAACTCGGATACAATGAAGCAGCAAAATTATGAGATACCCTAACAAATCACAGAATAGTACATAGATATAATGCGGCTACATAAAATGAACACAGTTAATCATTTAATGTGGTCGCATTATATTTTGACGGTCTATTTGGTGTAATAGTTGAGACGTCGGCTAATAGTCGGTTTCAGTTTCGATCCCCGGGCGGTACAAACATATGTGTACATGAACATGTCTGTTTGTATTGGTCTGGGTGTTTTCAATAAGTACATTTATCAGTTGTTAAGTCCCCCTAAACCAAAATATGCATAAGCATGAGCATGGTCTGACTGATCAGCAGCTACCCGAGAATAATCATTCACACATAGTAAGAAAGTTTCATATAATAATAAACATAAAAAAATAGCACCACATTAAGAAATACGACCGATACGACCTGGCGTCCTTCAAGAAGAGACCGTATTCCCACTTAAAAGGCCGGCAACGCATTTCTTTGCCCTATGGTATTGCAAGTGTACATGGGCGATGGCGTCATTTACCATCAGATAAGCCGTCTGCTCGTTTGCCCGCTATACATTTAAAAAAATCACAATTTTTTTGACACAATTGGAAATCCAGATAATAGAAAATCTATTGTGTCGGGCGTCATTGGCAGTCAAAGGGTTAATAACCATTTTAAAACATTAATATCAAAGCTTTACCGGAATACCGAATCAATAGTTGGATGAAAAGTGTTTTAAAAAGGCTCAATAAATTAGTATAAATCAAGCCCATCATCATTTGATCTGGTAAGGGTTCCGCCTACGCTTTATATGGAATCAAATCAAAAAATTCGTGGCAGCCCTACAATGGACATTGAAAAAACGACCGCGGGCGTTTCGCGCTCTGCATTTATCACAACGGAACCCCACTGAATCCACAAACGCCTGCCCAGATTTGTAACGCGCAACGTATTTATTTAGCCGAGAACACCTATTATTTAGTTAGGTGAAAATAACTCGTGCTCCTGTCGCCATATTTGCATATAAACATAATCCTCTTAATGAGGTCATTATACGTGGCTTTCATGATATTTTCATACTACAGGAATCATGTTGAAATCGTTCCAGCCGTTTCAGAGATTTTTGGTTTATATATATATATGATTGGACGACTTCACACACAACCTTCGAATCTCTTCGCAGACGTGCATGAAGGTTTCCTCACGATGTTTTTCTTCACCGTAAGAGCGTCGGATATATATACAATACAGTTTCCCTTACTTTATTCATTATTATCAAAACTGCCTTCAAATAATATGGATCAAACAAGAAATGCCGACCAAACCCTGGTTAAGCTTTACATAAGAAATGCTGTATAAAGTACGAGTAGTGTAGGGTACTTTCATTTCGCTTATTTCCTTCGCCAAAGGAAGCTACACACACATTTTCATGGTGTATATCCTTAGATAAGTGATCCCAGTATTGTTAGTGTTTCTGATTAGTATTGTTATTTTCATTTTTAGTTTTTTTATCTCATGTGTTGTTATTCTATTGTTTATCAATGTTGTGTACGCCTATAAAGGGTATATGTACCAGACCTTAACCTTAAACTAAATGTTGTCCAATGTTGTGTATTATACTGTTGGTGTACCTTTTTAAATAAATAAATAAACAATAAACAAATTAGATGCACTATCTCACTCAGAAAATATCTGCGGCAAAATTCTGCCCATCGCGTCAATAGGGCAGATTTTTCAATTATAATCACGTCGCTCGCTACATTAACATGTTTTTATAGTGTCTGTGCTTTAAATTTCGTGCCCTTTTCTTGGTTGATATTTCTTTGTGATTTGCATTAGTGTAGTTGTAGTTATGCATTAGTTTATTGCACAGATTTTCCAATACAAGAGATGGGGCAAGCCGCGTTTAAAGTGCGACAAATGTAAGCTCAACGAGCATACACTGGCTGCCAGTTTACGCTCTGTGAGACGAGTCAAGATGCACGAATATTAGAAGAAGTAACCGTTTTTTTCCAAAATGCCATCCTGTGCAATTGTAACATGCCATCATCGCAATGAATCAGTAAATTTACCGAGTAATAGAATATCTTTTCACAGGTAAGAACCGAAAAGAAATTGCGACACTGGGACTGCCTATACACTTGGCGGCTTGTCCAGTCTAATTGTTCATTCGGATGTCTGTGGTTTATTGCTTATCTAAGCGTATAGCAATATATATGCCAATATCAAATGTCTTTAGGAGAAAACTTCAATGTTTTTAACCTTTTAGAATGTAAATTCAGTTTTTATAAAAATTAATCTCTTTTTAGAAAGTGAAATTCATTAGAGCATTTAAACTTCGAAATATAAAAAATGTTTCGCATGTTTTTGGTAAAACTTATTTCAAAAGCAACTCAAAAGCATTACAAGACTGTGTACGAAAATGGACAACCACCGAGTTTTTGGAATTGTTGGAAAGTAAAAGAGAGCTCTAAATAGCCCATTAGTCCTCGGAAGGCTCTGTCTAGACTTGCAATTTAGACTCACGTAAGACACTCGTTTGAGTCCCGTATATTATGTATACATGTGTATTAAAGCGGTTAATTAACATTCTACATGAAATATTGGCGTTTTAAAAGTACTTAGCCTTGTATTGAATTTAAATATATACCTTAAATTGAATTTAAATTTCCATACTTACAAAATTTGTTTGCGGAAGACGTTACTTTAGTTCTATTATTATATTTTTGTCTGAGAAATAACGGATTTAAGGCCCTTGCAGGGATTTGCGAGATTTGTATGCTTAGGATAATAATTTTGCAGGAGCCAAGGATTCCAATATAATTGTTTGAGAATATATTTTTGGCTCGCCGAACTTATATTAAAACGCTTTAGAATCTAAGTATTTTATATTAGAATAAAAATGTTTTATTTTATTTGTGCATTTAATTTTTAAAATTATGGATCCAGCTAAAATAATATACCACCTTATTATAAACAGTTTAATCGAAATTAAAAATGTTGAGGATAATTTCATTATCGAAATGTAACAAAAAATCTAAGCAAGTCTTTTTATCTTCGCTTCAACCTTTATCCTATCGCCACTGCTGGACATAGGTACTTCCCATCCTACTACAGATATTCTCCTATTTCCTCATCCAGCTCCCAAACCTTTCACAATTTTATTTTATATTAAACTTTTTCTTGAAACTTTTTTTTATTGCAGATTCAAAAACATAAAGACAATAAAACACGACGGCAACCGCACATGTTGTAATTAGAAATAATGCAAAACTGGAAACGCAGAACGGGAAAGTCTAGATAAAATCTAGAGGTTGGTTTCTACCACTACAATGGGTTACGTTTGCACCACATTTTCAAGTCAAAATGTGTCAACAGAATGCGGCGGCGTACTGGCTTAGTAATTGCATATAAGAGTTGATGCGAGCTTGTATGATAGTGACATTTTAATAATTAAAGTGGATACGGAATTCAAGTTAATATTGTACTATGTATAAATGTTAAGGCAAAATGAGAAACAGATTCTAAGGACGGATAACACAATAAATAGAAGATATTTATTTATTTAGTTCTTTATTGTACACTGAAATACACAAAAAAAATACAAAAAGGAAAGCAAAGGATAGTACAATGGGCGGCCTTATTGCACATGGAAATTTCTACCAGGCAACCTTAGGACGGAGAAATCAAATACATAAGATAAAATAAATAACAGAAATTACAGCAATAAGGATTGCAACACCGGCACCATCTACGTATAGCAGTGCTTAAAAAAGTCAAACGGTTTAGAAGAAGCTTATTAATTTTTGTTTTACAAACTCGAGACTAATTGAAAGTTAATACCAATTTACCACAGAAAGTCAAAAGTTCACTTTTTTATAACACGTATGATTTTTTTTGTATTATATACTTTTGTGTAAAGTTCAGCATGCATACCCCGTCATAGCGGTAATGTTTTTAGTAGATCTGTGTTTGAAGAAAAACCATACTTTAGTGACAAAGTGTTATTTTTAATGTAATAAGTGAACGAGGCAGTTATTTCGCTCACCTGGTGGTAAGTGATACATCTGATCATGACAAATGCAGCGTTGAAGGATAATAATAGTAAGGAATAATAGTAGATATTTCGGTTTTTGTAGGTGGTCAGTTTTCCGTCAACACTGCCTGTACTCGTCACACAAGACGACAGATGTTTGGTCTCTTATAACCGATATCTAATTATACTAGCTACAGTGCCCTTATACTAAAACAAAGAAGTGCAAAACACTCATATTTAGCGATATCTGGCACTATGGTGGTACCTGCCTAGATGCCTCAGTACCGAGTGAAAGGACATAGGACTTAAAAGACCACAGAAATACAAGCAGCCCGAACAATAGTTCGCAACAGGAAAAATAATGGCAGCCAATAACGATGTCTACGTAGCTAGCTTTTAGGCGTCTACGGTTGGATTTGATTTGGTTTGATTATGGTTTTTTCCATGAATATGCATATAAAGAAGATAGGATATAATATTGTAATAACTGTAGTCTTTTATCATCTGGAAATCAAATCATCATCCTGTTATCACCAGGACAGCTTTTTGTTTATTTGCGAACTTATTCCCAAAATATGAAGGTACATATCAAAACATAACCCCAACAGTACATAATGCTAGCCATAAAACTAGCGACCAATGGCGCCAGAATGACATACCATTCGTTTCTCACTATAAAGGAGTAGAATTCCAAAATTTATAGATTTGAAGATCAAATGGAACAAATTCCGCTTAAGTCCGTATACTATTACCACTAAAACCCGCTCGCTGAGAATTTCACATTTCCTTTTAACCGAATAAAGCAAAAATTCTACAGTTTTATTACAACCACTACTCGCGTCTTAAAAGCGAATGAAAATGTCTGAAAATCAAGCGTTAAAAATGAGCGGATAAGGCTGTCACAAAAGTGACGTATGAAACGTCATGAAATGCAATCTGCAAGTTGGGGTGGAAATATTGCACATAACCACCACAGTGGACTTTAGTTAAGGGAAAAGTATTCGATACAATGCAATCACCCAAATTTTCAGGGCTTTTGCACAATATATAAATTGTTCAAAAAACTCATTCAAAGTGGCACAACAATTTACTTCGGATGAATTCAGAAATAAAGACTCAAAAGTATAAGTATGAACGCCTGGTACATTATATACACGCCAAGTTATTAGCTTGGAATACTTTTCATTTCCTACCATACTTAATTTCTTACAATACTGCATCTGTCATGGTCAGGCTTATTATTTACCAATGAACTAACATTTCCGTTTACTTCATGTCTTAAAAAAGTCTAAGTTCAGGAGTTGACTGATACGAGCTGTTAAAGTAAAGTAAGGAAGACTTCTCATCTTCTTCGAGTCAACAGTTCAGATATCCTTTTCCCAAAACCTGGCCACAGCTATAGCCCCATCCGACGCTACTTTGAAGTTCTGCATAAAACACGCAGATGGACACAGGGGACATGAAAACTGATATTCCATGGTCTGAGGTGAAAGTTGAAAGCCCGCAGTCGTAATGAATTTGACTGATCAAGGAAACTTCACTTAACTATTTAGTAAGGAAGTGAATTATATAAAATTCTAACTCGTTGTGAGCAACGAGAAGCAATCGTCAGTGAAGCGAAGCCATGATATATATCGCAGTTATTGCCAAACGAACAATACGGCTGGCGTCGCGGCGTGCAATTAGCGCTGCTACGCTTAGGACGCTTCATGCTTTCTGTTGTTTCTATAGCATCCGTTTTATTAATAACTTTTTGTATGATAAGAAATTAATCGGGTAGTCCGTTCGCTCACCTGGTGGTCATAGATACGCCATGACATATGTAGTGTTGTAGGAAATAAATGTAGTCATTATTTTCCGTCAACACTGTCATGTGCCCGTCTCCCGACATGACAGGTCGACAGATGTTAGATCCCTCATCCCCGGAATTTTACCAACTATATTATAAGCATCACGGTTTGTTAACGATCACTATATTAAAATCTTCCTCAGATCATGAACTATTCAACACAAATCCAATTCTTCAATTAGAACCAAAAGTTCTTAAGAACGACTGAATCAAAATTAAGGTACGAATTCTTCAGCTTTATTATATTTCCCCAATAATTTGAGATAAAGTTTCTCACTAGTTGTTATATTGATTATATTCTCTTCAGTTTCTGTTTTATATTTTCTTAATACGGCATTTGGAATACTAAGTTCTAAATTCACGCAACACAATGCAATTTTTTTTCGTTTGTTATTTTTTGTAAAATCTATGTAGTAGAATCAACAGTGTGTTTAAAACACGCAGATGGACACAGATGGATCTACCTCCAGAAAAAATAAAATATCTGAAATTCTGCAGAAAAACTAAGAGCAAGAGAATCACAAATAAGCCTGCTCCAATGGTAGCTTGTAAATTCTGAATTATGACAATACTAATCAACAGTTTTTGTGAAAAGTTATGAATGTTGCAAAATTTAAATTTTTCATTTCAAATTAACAACACTAACAAAATCCAATTATCGGTACGGCATCCCATGTGTGTACATTTAGAAACAAAAGTGCGAGACAACCTATTTCCTGAAATGCTCAAGACTTGTTTAATTTGCTCATAAACAGCATTAGGAACGTCTAATGTACGTCACAATTGCGAAATTTTGGATTTTTTCAAAAAAGCTTATGTCTACTCAGTTTTGTTGCCAACAGTAGCATTATTAACAAAAACCAGCGAACGAGTTCAACGGGCTACAATTTTAAAATTTCGTATTTCAGTGCCATATGCGATGTTTAGATAAGTTTTTGCAATGTTGGATTTTCATTTACTAACTGTGCGCAATGCAGTATTTTGATAAATGGCGTGTTAGTTTTTGTTTTCATCCACACCTACCTGGGAATGGGCATTATTTTCATAGTAACAGCTTCTTGTGCTAGCAACTTCGTTGGTACAAAAGGATTATTATGCCCAGTATTATTTAAAATAATTATGTCTCCTTTTGGTGCTATCGATGCTCTCACTTGTACTGTCATTAGATTTGGTAATCTTGTAAATGTCTTCAGTAATATAGAATACGTTAGCTCAACTTATTTTAATCTAAGCTCATACTTAAAATTAAAAATATTATATTTGGCTAATCTTATTTAAATTGGTTGCTGGAGATGGAGAGAGCTTCACTAGAATATGATAATAACTTCACCACAGTCATGATGGTTAGGACGCTCCCCTGATTGTAAGTGTTACGCCTGACCATGAAAGAGCGGCATTGATTGAGACTAATAACTGATAAACACTTATTATTCCTCACCAATTCCACACTGCGCCCGACACCTGAGACAAGAGAATGGTTAAAAAAAGGAGATTACCAGAATTCTAAATAGCTAGAAACTATGTCATGTCTATGTAATATCCCATAAAATATTAAAAGTTTACTGTACAATGAATAAAAAAGGTTAACAGAGCACACCCTTTAACCCGATGGAACGTAAACTTACGAACTATTAATGATAGAGGTGCAGCGGACTAAAAAGTCCTAAAAAATTGATATCTATATTCTAACAACACTATATTGAAATAGTTGCGCCATAAATTTACCATTATGTACTGACTAAATCAAGAATGTTTTTGGGAAGTTTAGTTCGGGGACAGGGCCTCATAGAAAAAAAAAACTTTTACTTGAGAAATAAAGATATTATTATTGTAAATCCCCTATTGCATTGCAATATCATATTTGTATATGTTGAGACTTAATAAAAATGTAGTCGAACTAAGCTTCCCAAGTTAGCTAATAATATCTGTCTAGAGCGCCTTACCCCTCAGTCGAGGATTACACACTAGGTCAGGGTGTTATTAGTTCACCCAGTAATCCGTTAGAGCGTCATCTGACTTACCTCACCTGGGACGAGCGAAATTGGACCTTGCTGCCTGTAGGTTAATTTGACTTCTGCAGTTTCAAGTATTCTGTACAATGTAGGTGTTGCAATTGTTTTTAATAATATACGAACAGTGAAGCGTGAAAAGTTGCTGTTGGAGGCAGGACGAAAGCGGAGGACCGGGATGTCGCAAAATGTAGGATATCTATGTCAAAGAATGAGATACAATAGATTGAAGAGAAGAAGAGTGTATAAAAATATTACCTAATACCTCGCCCAATACTGTCTTTAACACTGGCTTTGTTCATTTTATGAGTTTTAAATCAAATGTACATTTTCGCAACATTTTCAAAACCTATACCAATAGGTGGACTGCAATATTATAGAACTGTATTGCATCGTAATAGGTCAAATGTGTGTTAGCAGGATTCTGGATTCTGGATCAGTCACCAGAGCAAAGGTTAAATCCTTTTGCCTTATTAGCTTGTACCTACTTTACCTTTTATTTTACTGTATTGTTATTTTACTGTAGCTATTAATTTAATTTCATAAAATGAATGGATTACAATATTAATTCGATCTATACTAAAATTTTCAACTATTATACGAAGCTAAGATTTTAAACTCGTAGAAAAAATACGCAACTGACATGTTAGCTTTACCGCAGTGTGCTAAATAGTTCAGTATTTCTTCGTTAGTCTCTCATTACAATTTAGGTTTCAATTTAGCTCTAAGTGGCTCACGCGATTTCTAGATAGTCGGGTTAGACTTGGCGATCGGCCGACGCAATCTAACGGACACGCCTGGAATAATTACACACAGTACGCTTAACTCATGCATTATCTAAGTTCGCCTTTAATGTGTTCTGATTCACGGTTCTCTTGGTCTTCTTCTTGGTGTAGTGAATTATAATGCAAGAGTTAAATACTAAGATCTAGGAATAAATCTTGAGATACTTATGTTTATTCTTGAGTCACAAGTTCAAATATAAACTGATTCGTTGTTCGTAAGGATTAATAAAGGTACAATCTCTAATTTTTGTTGTGCTATGATATTATATGATTGAAAAGAGACCATAACATATTTCTATTTTGCGATGATCTTTACATTAACAACGACAATATTATCTACATACTTGAAGCAGGTTGGTTGCTTTTTTGACCTTTGACCGCCAATGACGCCTTAAGGCGCACAGACATAATAGATGTTCTAATGTGCCTGGATTCCCGGCGTTCAATGGGTTAAAAAACTAGTGAAATGAACTTAAAAATACTTGTAACCATTATCACTCAAGACCATAGGAGTGAGCTATGGTTAGGAAATCTTTCATGGATTTAAAAATTTAAAATTTATTCCTAATATGGAAAAAATATATGCCCAGAAAGCTAGACCCAGTCTGGGTTTGGTTGAATATAGAAAGAAAGAAATTCTTGTGTGTTTCTGTACAGCAAAAGTGAACGTTTAAAGCCTAAAATGTCAACTGCATGGAATACATAAATAAAATTCCTATTTTACCTTTCAACAATGGCGTTAATATATGAAGTTATCTTCATTGTAATCCAAGCTCTATTACTAACATCCCGTAAGATAATAAATCAAAAGGCAGCTGATAAATGCAATCGAGTAAAGCACGCGAAGGTCCGTAAACGTGTGGTGCAAGTCACAATAGATAAGTATTTCTTTATAATATGTAACTATTAATTTGACTTTGTTTGACGACCGAATTTATGTTGATTAAGAAAATAAGGACAGGCATAGCCTAGTGTGGAGATCAGTTTTCGTGTATACTGGGTATTTTAAATTGGCCATAAATATATATTTTTAATTTTCAGTAAAGGTATCGAACATAAACATGTGTGTTTTTTTATTTGACTGCGACCGTTATTAATGATTGAAATTTTATAGTTTCCGGTTATAAAACCATCTGGATTAATGGTTTATGCCATGATACAACTACAAAAATCCCAATACGAGGCGTAGCATTATCTGTTGTTTTATGCAGATATTATTCCGCCTCAATGGGTCATAATTCTTATATGTAACGCAATATACTATCAGTTATCCTGATTTCTACAACACATGATGTAGCTAAATTTGCTTATTAATAAATAAAGTTTTGCACGTCGAATTTTCGACTGAATATGTTGGAATGTATGTATTGAAATTAACATCAAATTGTAATCATGTTCTTGCAAATAAATAATTTTATTTGTATTCCATTTTATTTGTAAATAAATTTAAAATTGCAAAAAAGGGAAGTAATTTCATACATGTTTTAATTTCTTTTAGTCTATAATAAATCTGAGCTGCGGTTTTTGCAGTGAGAATTCTCTTATAACTTACGCCTATACGACTATTACAGGCTGGTACTATCTCGCGTCAATACCAAAAATTGAGTTGTACACATTTATAACACATCACGTAGGTATAACGAGATACCCTTACTCATGTTTATTTCATACTAGCTGTTCCACGCGGTATTACCCGCGGTATAAAATATTCTCCCGCAGTAAAACCTAACGCGCAGCTTACGCGAACGCCTACGTTTTTTNTCAGGATTCTGGATTCTGGATCAGTCACCAGAGCAAAGGTTAATCCTTTTGCCTTATTAGCTTGTACCTACTTTACCTTTTATTTTACTGTATTGTTATTTTACTGTAGCTATTAATTTAATTTCATAAATGATGGATTACAATATTAATTCGATCTATACTAAAATTTTCAACTATTATACGAAGCTAAGATTTTAAACTCGTAGAAAAAATACGCAACTGACATGTTAGCTTTACCGCAGTGTGCTAAATAGTTCAGTATTTCTTCGTTAGTCTCTCATTACAATTTAGGTTTCAATTTAGCTCTAAGTGGCTCACGCGATTTCTAGATAGTCGGGTTAGACTTGGCGATCGGCCGACGCAATCTAACGGACACGCCTGGAATAATTACACACAGTACGCTTAACTCATGCATTATCTAAGTTCGCCTTTAATGTGTTCTGATTCACGGTTCTCTTGGTCTTCTTCTTGGTGTAGTAAATTATAATGCAAGAGTTAAATACTAAGATCTAGGAATAAATCTTGAGATACTTATGAGTTTATTCTTGAGTCACAAGTTCAAATATAAACTGATTTGTTGTTCGTAAGGATTAATAAAGGACAATCTCTAATTTTTGTTGTGCTATGATATTATATGATTGAAAAGAGACCATAACATATTTCTATTTTGCGATGATCTTTACATTAACAACGACAATATTATCTACATACTTGAAGCAGGTTGGTTGCTTTTTTGATTGGTGTATCACCTTTGACCGCCAATGACGCCTTAAGGCGCAAGACATAATAGATGTTCTAATGTGCCTGGATTCCCGGCGTTCGATGGGTTAAAAAACTAGTGAAATGAACTTAAAAATACTTGTAACCATTATCACTCAAGACCATAGGAGTGAGCTATGGTTAGGAAATCTTTCATGGATTTAAAAATTTAAAATTTATTAGGAATATGGAAAAAATATATGCCCAGAAAGCTAGACCCAGTCTGGGTTTGGTTGAATATAGAAAGAAAGAAATTCTTGTGTGTTTCTGTACAGCAAAAGTGAACGTTTAAAGCCTAAAATGTCAACTGCATGGAATACATAAATAAAATTCCTATTTTACCTTTCAACAATGGCGTTAATATATGAAGTTATCTTCATTGTAATCCAAGCTCTATTACTAACATCCCGTAAGATAATAAATCAAAAGGCAGCTGATAAATGCAATCGAGTAAAGCACGCGAAGGTCCGTAAACGTGTGGTGCAAGTCACAATGGATTACTATTTATTTATTTTATATATTTAGGACGGTTTACAAGACATACACTTATTACATTGACAATATACATACGTAAGCGGTACAAACAAGTAGTGATGCCTTAATTACAAATAAGTAGTAGTGTATACATGCCTTAATTGCAAATTAAAGTTAAACATAATTTAATGTAAATAAAATACTTAAAAATACTAACCTAGAGTATAGGTTTACAAGTGAGTACAACAATTGCAAATTATGCTAGCCATAATTAAGACTACCCCTAAAGAAATATTAATCAACTTGTTTTGAACGTTGTAAATTAGTATTAAATCCAGATTGAATTTTGAGCTAAAGTTATAAACTGGCTCATCATTCTCTCAATCGGAAAGAAGTGCGATAGGTTATTTTAAAATGTTTATTTGAGAACAGTTTATAACGAGTAGTTCTATTGAGTTTACGAGGTATATAGAAGTCTATTTGTTCTAAAAGAAACGTGCAGTATACGGCGCCACTGAGCACTTTATGCAAAAATAATTGATCTAGTATCTAGGCGCTAACTAAAAGATAGGCGCTGTTCGAAGGAAATTAACTTTTTAAGACATGTTGTCTTGGAAAGCTAGAGTATTTCTTATAATATGTAACAATTAATTTAACTTTGTTTGACGACCGAATTTATGTTGATTAAGAAAGTAAGGACAGGCATAGCCTAGTGTGGAGATCAGTTTTCGTGTATACTGGGTATTTTAAATTGGCCATAAATATATATTTTTAATTTTCAGTAAAGGTATCGAACATAAACATGTATGTTTTTTTATTTGACTGCGACCGTTATTAATGATTGAAATTTTATAGTTTCCGGTTATAAAACCATCTGGATTAATGGTTTATGCCATGATGCAACTACAAAAATCCCAATACGAGGCGTAGCATTATCTGTTGTTTTATGCGGATATTATTCCGCCTCAATGGGTCATAATTCTTATATTTAACGCAATATACTATCAGTTATCCTGATTTCTATAACACATGATGTAGCTAAATTTGCTTATTAATAAATAAAGTTTTGCACGTCGAATTTTCGACTGAATATGTTGGAATGTATGTATTGAAATTAACATCAAATTGTAATCATGTTCTTGCAAATAAATAATTTTATTTGTATTCCATTTTATTTGTAAATGAATTTAAAATTGCAAAAAGCGAAGTAATTTATACATGTTTTAATTTCTTTTAGTCTATAATAAATCTAAGCTGCGGTTTTTGCAGTGAGAATTCTCTTATAACTTACGCCTATACGACTATTACAGGCTGGTACTATCTCGCGTCAATACCAAAATTGAGTTGTACACATTTATAACACATCACGTAGGTATAACGAGATACCCTTACTCATGTTTATTTCATACTAGCTGTTCCACGCGGTATTACCCGCGGTATAAAATATTCTCCCGCAGTAAAACATAACGCGCAGCTTACGCGAAGCGCCTACGTTTTTTCTTGTTACATCTTCTACCTGTCAAAAACAGTCCCGTCCAAGTCTATCCAGCCATTTCAGAAATTACCCGGAACGAATAGACAGACAGACTGAAATTTAAAAATATATATTTATGCATATGTATCGTAGATATGCATGAAAAAAAGTAGATTATGGGGTCTATTTTCTGGGATGATAAGGGAATCATACAAAGGTTTGCTAAATTTTTAAAAATATTTTTTATTTTATTTTTTATTCAAAATCAATAGTATCGTTAATAGTATAGTTAAACATTTCATTAAATCCAATCCATTCGGTTCTTCTTACGTGTACGCATGGTCCATACCTGAAATAAATCATAATTATGAAACGTAATAATGGGACCGGGAATAATGAAGGAGTTCTCTGATAATTATGTGTTTTAAAATACATCTTATATTAAAACAAACAAAGCTACATACTACAGTAAAACAGGAGTGTTACGCACTTTTGTGTCTCGCGATGCGGCACTGTAGCTAGTGAAATTACCGGGTATGAGAGACCTTACATCTGTTGTGTCGGGTGCGGCATTGATAGAGGATAATAACTGTCTATTAGTTGTTGGTCTTCTTCAATGCCGCTCTGTCATGGTTAGGTGTATCACTTACCATCAGATGCGAGTCCAGACAATCCTGTACAGTTATAACCTAAAAAAAACTTTCAACAAATCATCACGTAGAAATAATGAGAAATATATTAACATCACGATATGAGGTTTTTTGTCATCTGGCACATCTTGAAAGAAGCATCTTAATCGGCACTCGTTTATATATGTCCGGTTGTCAGATGCACAAACTGGTACATAGACTCTGTAGCAGAAGCCGCATTTTATCTCGTTTAGTATGGGCAGGTCGTCAACCAAGTAGTCTACGTGTGAGACCACCAGTGATAGTGGAATTAGGAGGAGACCTGAAAATAAATGTTATTTAATTTTAAAAGCAACAAATTTTCTTTTTTACCTGTGGGAAACATCGAGCCTACGAGTTACTCGCCCCATTGCCAATTGAGTGACTTTAAACAAATAACTCTTCATTTCACTCCATGTCTCAACTGCGTATGTCAGTGCTAAAAGAGTGTGATCAGATTGTTCAAAGACTTTATTTGTTATACATGATGGGCACAGAGCACAGACTATCCTAGTGTAAGATGGGTCCACTAATGCTTTTTCTAGGCAAGCTTGCCTAGAAAAAGCATTAGTTTTTTGAATGCCACAGGGTTGTATGTGGCCGGAAACACAGACGCAGGCAAATCATTCTATTCATTTGCAATACACATAACAAAAATAGACGCGAAACGCTTGAATGGATGAAATTTTAATCGTAGCTGAATAAGATAGACTCATCGTGTAACTATTAATATTTATTTTTATTTATTAATTTATTTAGGACAGTTTACAAGACATACACTTATGACATTAACAATACACATACGTAAGCGATACAAACAAGTAGTGATGCCTTAATCACAAACTGCCTCGACAAGCACAGCTGACATGGAAGCAGTTTTGCAAATTAAAGTTAAACAAAATTTAATGTAAATAACATACTTATAAATACTTAATATGAGTATAGGTTACAAGTGAGTACAAGAATAACACAATATCATATAAACCTTTGGTAAGTCTGCCCTACAGTAAACCTGCTCAATTTTACCATTAAAGTCGCATTTAAAAAGTTTTTACGGGGTTAAAAAAGCAAAAAAACTTATTATTAAATAGTAAAATATAATAATAAAAGATAAGTATTATTCTTACTCAATGTGAACATTTCCTCTAATTAAGAGAGAGTTACGAAACTCGAAGGGTCATAATTAAACGAACGACTAATTAACTTTTATGGGAAATCAAAATTACATTAACATGAGCAATGACCGGCATGAATTTTGCAAAGCTATAAATATGTAATTGAGACCAATTAAATTAACTTCGACCCTATGTTCAGTACAGCTATATAATCAAAATGCCAATTTGTTAACGATTCATTTCTACGAATTCGTATTTAACAGTGCCAGTTGACATTTTCCCTCTGATTTATCTGACACCTCTATTTCTAGTGCTTACAAAATAAAATCAGTGGTTTTTCCGCTACGACAGCAAGGTTAGTATGCGTTCTACGTCGCCCTAACAATGTTGGCCATTTCGTGTGTCGAGCAAAAAGTATATTCTATTACCACAGTACAAAACATGCAGTATATCGAATTCGTCTTCATTCTTCAGGTGGAATATTATTTCGCAAAAATTTCGTTTTTATGGTATAAAATTGAATAATTATGTATATTATCTACCGGAACCGTGTAGAGATATCGTGGGTAAATATGAACTTAATACATGATTCCAGATCTCACAAAGAGGGCCCATGTCATGTGATATATAAAGTATATACACCTTTTTTTACGCTTTAGAAAGAATAGCAGCACCTTTCCAGTCTTCACAGATGTTCCATTTCCATCTTCTTTTTAAAAAAGGTATTTTATAAAAAGGATTTTAAATGCCTAAATTCATGGCAAGCCAACTACCACTGCAGTGATTCTCTGCAATATCAGTAACTTTACTTTACCGAGACGCGGTCTCCACTCCAGAACTCATCTGCTCCAACGGCCATCGGTTCTGCGACTGTTCGTTAGTAATAAGACTATTCCGCTGAATTCCACTCATAGCCAATTCGAATGTACTGTTATTTTTGAACTGTGCCCACAAAGCAGTAGTGGAAAATACAGAACTTTTTATCCGTTTACCGTACCTAGCGAGTTTTGATTTAAACTGCAAACATTATTAGTGTTGACGACTGGCGGTAGTTCTAATAAAGAATGAAAACAAAATCACCTGATCAGATAGGTTCAAAATAAAAATCTTTATTGAAGTTTGAACTAAGTACGTTCGTCACGTACGTAAGAACATTCCCAACGTGAGGTTAATGCCTTCATAGTCTTAGTATTGAGTAAGGATCACTGCCTAATCAATATGAGTTTGAACCTCACGGGGATACCGCATAGCAAAAGTCACTTTGAGCAATGTTTACCAGTTTAGGTGTAGACGTCGCAGACTGGATCATTTGATTGTCTCAAAGAAAGACTTTATTGCTTTTGAGCACACGTTAAGTTAAGCTTAGCATTAGTTTCTTAATAAAGATAGTTACAAACATGGTACTTCAATAAGAAGTGGGCTAATCATGTGTTTGCAGAGTTGCATTCGCTCCACCTCTTTATTCTAATAAATAACGCTCTATTTGAACAACTTTATCATTAAGAAATTTTCGAATATTGAATTGGGAGTGACTCCAATATATTATTAGTATTAAAAACAATTTTGAAATCAGGCTCTCAATAGTGCTTATTTATGTCATCAAAGAAAAATAAAACAAGAATTTCTAAAGTACATATCAAATATATCAAAATTACGTTCCTAAGCCACTATATTAACATTTACACGAAGCTTAATACTCGATTTAAAACTGTTGTGTGTTTAACTCCTCTTTCGGTATTATAATTTTCCTCGTCTGAGCTTTATTTCAGCTCTGTTCTAAATCCTTAGTCAGTGCTCATATCTTTACTGAGAATGTTATGTTACGTATGGATTTCTAGAAGTTATTAAACATGAAATAGATTAATCAAGATCATATCTTTCCTACCAATTTTCAAATCCATTAAAGTCAATTAAACATGACTTTAGTGAAGTAGCATGTACTCCATATATGCAAATAAGCAGTGCATACCATGTGCGTCCAGACAATCCGGAAAATTGCCTACATTTCAAATGCTTCCCACTTATTCGCCCATTTTACTCTACAGATTTTAAACCATAGGCGATCTTCTTCTTCAACAGCACTCAATTCGCATAATTTGACAAAAATTTTCAAACCGTAAAAAAAAATGTTGCATACCGTACTTATAAATAATTTCTGTGCACGCCACTGCTTTATTGCCATCCTAGAAAAGGTTTAGTACGTATATTTGTATATATGTACTTTGTAAATAAAAACACTACTAGTTTGTGCAATTTTATTTTATTTTATTTTATTCGGAATATCAACAGCACTAATATAGTTTTTTATTTGCAAATTAAAGTAAAAGTTATGTCTAAGCTATTGATTTGTATTCGCAAATTATTTCTAAATAGCACATACGTCAAGATAACTATGACAAGCCGGTAAGAAAATCTAAAAATTAAAATGAATATTTTAAAACTACATTCCTAAAAAATTCTTAGCCACATTCGCATGTTTAAATTGGAACGTATCAAACTTTTCACGAGTTTTTGAGAAATTATTAAAAACTTAAATTTGTTTATACCAAAAAATCCTGCATGTTATTACCGCACCCAACGCCGCCCAAACAAAATCAAGATCACCATTGAAACTTGCACGTTCGATTGCAAACTCAGTACAAGGAAACACAAGTGACAAGAACCGCGAGCAAACTCGCCCGCATATTTCGAACTCGATTCGTATGCGGCTCTCAGCGCGGAACTTCGGGCTTGGGGCCAATTTTACACAGATTTTCTGGAACTTTGCGACTTTACCAATACTGTCGACAACTTTGCCGACCAAGACTTGTCCCTTACGGGGTACGATGAACATGTGTGCGGATAACTTAATTCCATCATTTATGGACTTGTGTTTTTCAAGTGTTTATCATAGAAAACGTATTACCACATCATTATCTCATCATCATCATCTCAGCTCATTATACTTCCCACCTAAGGGCGCGAGCTATCCGTATAGGATGTATAGGCCTTAGTCGTCCACGCAGGTCCGGTGCGGATTTTATTTATTTATTTATGGTACAAACAGATTGCTGTCATTGGTGTTTATTATATATTGATGGTTTTTGTTATACAAAAGTCTAGACAGTAATCCATACACAGTGTACACAGAAATTCAGCCTAGTCTAGCCTAGGATTGGCCGACTTCACACACAATCTTTGAATTCCTTCGTAGGTGTACGCAGATTCTTCACGATATTTTCCTTCACCGTAAAAGCGTCAGATAAACGAACATATAATTTCGAAAATTCGAAAACGCATTGATACGTGGCGGGATTTGAACCTGCACCCTACAGATCGAAAGGCAACAGTCCACCTCAATGACCACATAGCATCAGAATTCTATAATAGCTGTGGCATGTAGTTGAAGTTCTAAGTGCGCTTTTCAAGTTCACAAACTATTGGTAGCTAGTGGTAACTAGTGGTAGCTTCATTTGACATTCATAAGTGTTCTATAAGACCTAAACTGAATAAACACTTTTCATTTTCATTTTTTCATTATTACATTACATAGAATTTAACTCGACAAATGTCTCACCAATTACTATGATGACAACATAGTACTAACTTACCGGCGGATACAAAGCTTTCATTAAACACTGAGTGAAATGTTAAGTGTCCCTGATTAATAAACATTTCAACTTTAGTTTTGCGCTGAATAACAAAATACTCTTCTATTGTTGTACTATTACAACAATAGAAGTAGATACGTAAAGACAAATTTTTATTTGAGTATTAAACAATAGGCATGATGACTGAGTCCTGAAATCGTAAGAACTATTTCATATTATTACAAATCTGGGTTAAATATAACGATGTGCTTACTCTCAGCTCGAAAACTCATGTTTTATAAATTTTATTAGTCTTCAAAGTTAGATGGGCAAGTCCATTTTTAAAGTACATTAATTGTCAAAAATTTGTTAACTAAAGGATAACACATACAATTTAAAGCAACTTTTGCTATGAAACCGTTTTAGTAAACGCAACATTTAATATAGTTGTAGTACAAAATTCACAAACTATGCGTACTAATTACTTATGCGTGACGTCATAACTAGGTAGCCATTTGTATGAAGCGTTTTTGGGAAAGACCATTAATATGTTTTTAGAATTGGAAAATCTCTGTGAGTTTTAATGTTAACGGAGTCATTTTTTTACCAATGTTTCTATTATTATGCGGTCCATGGATATAATAACAGAAAAAAAAATTGTCATCATGCCTATTATAAATAAGTATCTGCTGACATTCACGCAGCACCATCTATCCCCAATTCAAATAAGCAGCTTGAACTATGGATATTCAATGACTGATAGATATACTTATATATTTCTAATTAATAAAGTCGGCAAAACGCCATCCATACACGGTGAATATTCCAAAGTGGCGTACGAAGCGTTTTGAATACTCGTTTTTTATTCGCACTGCGAAGCTGTGGAACTCGCTGCTGGAGTTTGTTTCCTAAAAAGTACAATTTGGGGATCTTTAAATCAAGAGTGAACAGGTTTTCCAAGTAAGCGTACTCCATCCTAGGCTAATCGTCTGTATGCATATACTTAGGAACACCCAGACACTATCAATAAAATACAACGCGAGCGATGTTTACGTCGGTTTTCCTTGGGTTATATTATATTTTTACTCTATGATACTTTTAATATCATACTTTTCAACTTTTATCTCATTGGATCCCGTCCAGACTTGCTCCGTTTGATATTAATTGCGCAAAACTGTTCCGCGCAAGTTAAAATCCAATATTTCAAGTTTGGCCCGCGTTGTTGCGATCTATAACACTTCTAGGTGCGGTTTGTACATAGAGCCTACGTATACTATATATATATATATCCAAGCCGTGTTCGGCTACGGCGACTCCTAAATGTCTATACCGGGTCGTTATTGTGATAGGCTCTAACGTGACTAGCAAAACCGAACTTCGACTTAAAAATTCGGTTGCATGGCGCGCAGAATAACTAGCCGGCAGAATTAGTTGTATAGTTGTAGGAAGATTTTGCTTATCTTTTCATTATAATGGGAAGGTACACATACGGGTAGGCCATTCACCTGATAATAAATGCTATCATCGTCATCACCTCATTATACGTCCCTACCAAGGGGCACGAGCCTACCCTAGGGTGTACAGGCCCTAGTCGTCCACGCGGGCCCAGTGCGGGTAGGCCGCCTTCGCACACAACCTTTGAATCTCTTCGCAAGCGTACGCAGCTTTCCTCACGATGAAAACACATTGGTACGTGGCGGGATCTGAACCTCAGACCTCCCGGTAAGGGGACAACAGTCCCTATTGAGCCACCGACGCTCTTCTTATCACCCATGAACACTGTAGAATGTCTTCTATCTCACTCTATTAATAGAATAAATTGATTACTTTAATGGCAACACAGCACTATCTAACCAAGACAAAAAGCTTTGATTTACTACTGAACGAAATCGTTATTGTCAATTCTTAACATTTTAACCAATCTTATCGTAACGATCGGTGATTGGATGGGTCACCGAACCATATTATTTAAATTCCTCCCATTCTACGGAAGGCTTTTTAATTAAGCACGTGTCAGCTGCCATTTGTTAAAAACCACATAGAAGCCGTACACGAAGGCTTCTTTCCGAACTATTAAAAACTCTGACAACAAATTGAGTATAATGGTAGACACGTGGACTACTACACTGACAGTTCAAGGTTCGACCCCGGACAGAACAAACATTTGTGTGCATAAACTTGTCTGTTTCTATTGGTATGGGTGTTTCATGTACAATATGTATGTATTTACGAATAAAGTATATAAGTATGTTTATCCGTTGTTTCGAGCCCCCAATTGTTGTTGTTTGTACTGCCCGGGGATAGAACCCGGACCCCTTGGTGTTGCAGTCGACCTCTCAACCGCAACACCAAATGGGTCGTTCATATGCTTTATTCATACTTATAACTAGAAATATAGCAAACATCTTGCAGAATAATTAATTACATAATAAATGTGTATTTTAATCAATGCTTTCTTATTTAATGAAGAGTAGTAATTGCGGAATGTGAGTATTATATATTAGAATAAATCTTTATTTAATAAAAATAATATTAACAAATATAGCTTCATAATACGAGTGCGAGAGAGCCCCGCCGTCACTGTATACAAAAGAGCTTGAAAAATTCTCAGTGATTTATAGTGTATCTCACTTTTATATATTTATTTTATTTAATTTTATATATATAGTTGAGCTCTGACGATAGCATCTATATGCAATTGATTTACATGATGATTGATGAAGATATACTCTATACGGCTTATACGATATGGTGTAATGGTTGAAACGTCGGATATACACCAGGGGTTCCGGGATTTTTTCAGTACAAACAATTGTGTGCATGAATACGTCTGTTTTATTGGTATGAGATGGGTGTTTCTATGTACATGAGCGTAGCCAGTCTCGGGCTCAGGGTGGGGCAACAGTAAACCCAATGGTATTTTTTTGTTTAAATATGTTACAGCCAGGGTGGGGCAAGGCCATGTCTATGGATATGTAATTATTGACATAGAAAATATACAAGTATGTTTATCAGTTGTTTAGTACCCATCTTATCCACTTATGCGTAGTTTCTGGGTGGGTGGCGCTGCCGCTCATTGTCTCCTCTGCTGATTATTTAACAGCAGCAATCATAATATCTCACCTCGCGCGCGTAAACATTGGCGTCCACCACAGAATCTATGGCGTCCACGGTTCATGCTAAATGATCCAGACATAGATTTTTATTCCGATGTCTGTGGATCCAGACGACACTATCACGGTCACTTTTCTCATTCAGCATCTACCAGCGACCTTTTTTTTCAAGCATCAAAATTCATATTTTTAGTTTAGTCTTTTAATTGTTTTCTCATTGTATATTTTTTGACGTTCATAAGTGCTTTTTGTAAGCCATATCTGAAATAAATAGATTTTGACTATTTCTTTTATTTTTGACTTTCGCAAGTCGTCGGTCCATGCGTCCGACCTTTCTAAAACGCGGTCTCCGCTACAGAACAAATAGTCATTTTTACTTTAAACATTTCGTTAAGTCCGTCTGTACGCGAAGCTTTAACTCACAAAAACCATTACTTAAATGAAAACCTGAACTGACAACCCTTTTAAAGAATATTCGTTCCCTCTCCCCATCTACGGACTTATTGTAAGTGCAGAAATGGTGAATAATACTTGTACCTGGCATCTCGGTAAAACGGAAAATGACGTCATTTTAAACATTCATGACGACCTATGTGGTGCAATTGTTGAGAAATCGGTGACTATTGTGCATGTGAACATGACTGTTTGTATTGATATGGGTGTTCATGATGTAATTATTAAAAAAATGAGTTTCAGTTCAATGTATGGGGAAACCCCAAATTTTTTTGTTTTTGTGTTTATACAGTGTAGTGCTAATAGAAAAAAGGGTGTGACATACAGACGGACATACAGTCATGTCGAATCTATAAGGGTTCCCTTTTTCACCATTTGGCTACGGACCCCAAAAAAGTATGTACGTTGGTTTTTTTTTATTAAATAGGGAGCAAGAGGCAAAAGTGCATGCCGCTCACCCAATGGAAACTGTAGCCGCCATCCATGAACATTTGCAACAGGTGAGGTCACAGAGAAGCTTTGCCGGCTCTTTATATTAGAATATGATATGTTTATTCTAATAATTATATAATAATACTTTTGTAGATTATTATATTTTTACCAAAACTTAATATGATAAAAATTGTAAATATAATTTTCTTTATATAATTATTTTGATTACAAATGATACTGCACTAAACACTATTTTTTTTAAATAGTAACTACTGAGTTTCTTGCTGGATTCTTCTCAGTGGGAAACTACCTCCCGAACCAGTGGTAGCTTCATTCGACATTCATAAATATTCTGTAAAGACCTAAACTGAATAAAAACTTTTCATTTTCAATTTACATAATAAACTTTTCTTGATTCCATTAACTGGGTCTGTAATATGGAGTTATGTGAACGTTTGTAGATATAATAATCGGCTCAAATTTTAGCCTTTGTATTTCCTTTTTCCATAGACTAGTGATTTGAGCGTTATACATAAATTGCCGCATGATCTGGGGTCGTGGGTTCAAATCCCACTAATAAACTGTGTCAAATATGTTAAATTTGAATGACGTTTTAAGTTAACAGTAAAGCTTTTGTGAAAAAGTATATTTTTTTCCTTTAGCGCATTTAAATTAAAGGTTGCTTTTAAAAGGGTTTATTTACCTTATTTTTTTAAATTAGTCTCAACAATAAATTCGCTCTAACAGATTATAATGGCAAGTTCAAACACAGTAACGTGGTTCGCGGCTTCGGCCAATATCGCTGTACAGTAACTGATATTGCAATTGTGCTGTCATAAATTCAATTTCACGGTACAGTTAGCACGTTAATAAAAAAAATATCTGTGGATGTACTAGGCGGTATCGTTATGTTTGGTTTGATGAAAATTATGTATTTGAAAAGAAACATTTTTTTCATTATAAATTAGCGGGGCGATGAGTTCGCTGACCTGGAGGTAAGTGATACGCCTGACCATGGCAAGCAGTTTTTAAGGAAATCAATAACAATTGTAGTCATTATCCGGCCCGAAGGACCGACGACTTGCGCAAAATGGGGGAGACCTATGTCCAGCACTGGACTGCGATAGGTTGAAGAGAAAGAATCATTATCTTCCTTCAAGTACGTTAAATGAGCTGATGATGATGAAAAGAGACATGAATAAAAAGCGAAAGCTTAAAACAATAACTACACTTTGTTCCCATTCATCATCATTACAGCCAAAAGTATTCATTGATGAACGAAGGCCTCCCCTAATGATTTCTACGCGGACCGATCCCTAGCAGTTGACATCCCTCTGCTACCCGCCATCTTAACCAGGACGTCCGTCTTTCTGGTTGAGGGTCGGTCTAATCTTCGTTTCCTGTTACGTAGACGAAATTCCTTACCTAGTACCTTGTTTGTTAGTACTCAGCCTATGACATAAAACTCTTCGTTTCCCGTTACATGGACACTATTCCTTACCTATACTATCATCAGCTCATTCAACGACCCCACCGCCGACCCCAGGCCTTAGACGTCCACGCGGGCCCAGTGCGGGTTGGGCACTTCACACACAACCGTACGTACCATACCAATGAAGAGGTGCAACATAACAGCATAGGGTACTATTTATTTAAACGCACTATAGGACCATTTTTTCCGTGGACGCAACTTTTAAGGTAAGGATCTAGTTCGTTTTTTCTAGTAGTCAACCTATGACATTAAACTGTTCTGTTTATATTGAATTCTGTAACGCGAATTCGTTGACTGTACATCAGCTGTTTGTTATTCTAGTCACGGATCCATACTGAAGTGTCGGCGTAATGTTTGACGGCGTCACTTCGCACTCCAGGGCTATTCGTTACGATTTGTGTTCAATTTTTCATTTTATCGACAGTATATCAATGGTTCTGCAAAGAAAATGGTACTGCGTTACTCAGTGTCGGGGTGGTTTAAAATATGTATAAAATAAATGTTGACAGTTTTTTATGTAATAAGTAGACGGGACGATCAGAACACCTGGTGGTAAGTGATACGCCTGACCATGACAGAAGCAGTATTGAAGGAAAGTATATCGATTGTTTTGTTTCACTTAGTGTTGTAACAATTTAAAAATATTATAATAAGCTTTGCCCCGCGGTATAAGATATTCTCCCGCAGTAAAACATAACCTTAAATACGTGCAGTCCGCACGACGTGAGCTGCTCCAAACACAAAAAAAACATTGCAGGGCTTACTTTGAAGAGTAGACCTTTACACTGTACAGTTGGGTGCGGTGAAAGTTTGTGCAAGCAAGTCTAAAACTGAAAAAAGTCATAATCATTGGCGCCTACGACTAATACTTCTGGAGACGAAACAGTGTACTGGCAAGCGTGTAAGACCATCCAATCCTATAAACCCACGAATTCGGAAAGGTTGCTACTAGAACTAGATGAGGACTGCGAAAAACTAAAGACCAAGTTAAAGCCACTACCATTCTTGTTACAAAATATTTACCATTATCTTAGTACCAAGAGGCTTCCAGTCAGGGCTTCACAAGTAATCCACAGCACTTAAGTCTCAAGGTCTCAAGACCTCGAGTCATTCTAATAATTATAATGCTTAGCTCATTAAACGTCCCGACTGAGGGGCAGGAGCCACTGCAGAGCACAGGCCTTCAGCATAGCTGTGGCGAGATACCGCCCATAGTATTACTATAATGATACGTGAGCATTATGTACCTTCAAAGGCAAAGTAATATTATTATAATACGATTTTAAGAGATGGTGGTAAGCCCCTTGGTCTGAAATAAGAAGATTTATTATATAAAAATATTTTTAAAAAGAAATATTAGCTTGCGATTATTTGGTTGGTACTTACAAAAATCGCCGCGGAATCATTTATAATAACAACAAGAAAAATCACCTGGAAATTGAGTCTGCCGATAACCCCACCTTTTGCTACGTATTCCAATCTAATAATGTTTTAACCATTACTGGCCGAAGGTTGGGTCACGTTTCTGTTACGAGATTTTAGCACGGATATAAAGCAATTAAAAATGCCTTAAAATGACGAAACGAACGAAAGTAGTCGAAGCCAACAAACAATAAAATGCATTGTGTAGTGAATCCATTTATGCAATTGCCTCCGTGAATAATGTATTTAACTCTCACTCTCTTTTCAACCTACTGCGTAAGGTGCTGCTGGACATACTCGTAGGTCATCTGTTTTCGCCAGATACTCCGGTCCTCTGCTTTTCTCATCCAAGCGACCCTCCAAAAGTCGTTGAGGACTACGCTTGCCAAGATGCGGTCTCTACTCCAGAACTCGTCTGCTCCAACGGTCATCGGCTCTGCGACACATGTGATCAGTCCACTGGGAATGTGCTAACTAGTCTGAGTGTTAAATTTATGATTATGCAAATGTCAATTTCGAATTTAGATATTTTTTATTGAACAGGAGGCAGACGAGCACACGGTTCACCTGATGGTAAGTGACACCACCGCCCAAGAACATTTGCAAGACCAGAGATCCCAGAAATGCGTTGCCCTTTAAAGAGAGAACGCTTTTTATTTCAAAGACGCCAGGAATGAAAAACACACACAATATGCTGCATCCCCATTTGATCTAGAGCTCATTCAGGTTTTCAGGATACATTATTCCGACCCATTTGGTGTTGCGGTTGAGACGTCGACTGCAACACCAAGGGTTCCGGTTTCGATCCCAGGGCAGTACAAACATTTGTGTGCATGAACATGTATGTTTTTAATGGTCTGGATGTTTTCTATGTATGTATTTACAAAAAAAATGTATATAAGTATGTTTATCCGTCGTTTAGTTCCCTTAATACAGGCTTCACGCTTAACTTGGGGCTAGATGGCGTTGTGAGAATGTCAGTGGATATTTATTTATTTATTTTTCTTGCTGAAAATATATGCAGAGTTAACATGCAATTTGAAACTACGAGTAAGAGGAACAATAATTCATTTTGCGACTTCAATATTCTTTATGTCGGTGCAAACTACCTTCAATTACGCGCGGAGTCTCTGAGCACCCCACTCAGGCACGCTTCCCTCTACTCCACACAAATGTAACCAAGTTATGTTACAGTTTAATTTATTATTCACTTAATTTAGTTAACACGTGTGATGTAAGATTCATTTTTTTTAAATAAAGTATTCATGATATCTACCGACATATGCACACTTTACTTTTTTTATCATCTATAGGCAGACATTTAACCGCCATCCCACCTGATGGTTAGTGATGATGCGGCCTAGGATGGATCATGCCTTGTTAGAAACAGCCTATTCACTATTGCCTTGAAGACGGCCAGGTTGTAATAATCGGGAGACACATAAGGAGGCAAAGAGTTCCATTCCTTTGCGGTGCGCATTGGGAACGAAGCACCATAGCGGGATGTGCGGAATGTCAAACACGTAAGGTAGAATAGACGATAAAAAGGGTCTGGTGGCATAATATTAATAATAATTTTACATTACATAAGCCTAGATAAGATTATTATTACTGATTGCACAAATAATTACAGTCTAGTACAATGTTATTGATTTTATTTACCGAATTTTGAAATAATTTGACGAAACTTGAAAAACATTATAACTTTATTGAATAACATAGTTGTAACAGCAGAATATGACATTGTTTATTTTATTTCCATTTTCCAACCGTAACAAGAACTTCGCGGGACAAAGCATATTCATGGAATCAAATTATAATCTACGATTATATAATTCATTTTCTACCGCCGACTTCTCTCGGTTTACTATAAATTGTAGTATAAATACTTTTTTTTATGTTCTCACGGGAAAAGAATTCGTATGTAATTCTTAATGAGAATTAATATCTTTAACCTTAATTTGTCACTTAACGGTGACAATGCTTCACCAGCAAGTCACACACAAAATCATCTTTTGGAAACACGCACTCAATACCTAACACTATTCAACACCAACATGAAATACTCAAAGATTATAAAAATGAAGAACTTCCTCACTTTATTACACAAGAAACTCATAAACGCATGACGTTCATCGTAAAGATTTAATGGAACCATAAAACGACATCAAAAATATTACGGCACAGGGTTAAAAAATATTTTTATTACGCCCCAAAAGAGGGCACTTCGGGCAATAAAAATAATGTCATAGATAATAAATAAGACGAGTTCATCAACAGACTTGGTATTGCATTGAATCTGATTTATTTTTAACGACTTTCGCCGCATTGTTTAATTTTATTTCTTAACATACTTCTGTGATTGCTCGTAAATTTTACTCAGTCGTCATTTTCGTTTTGGTATTTATATATATTTAATATTAATAAATCAAAAACTGAAATCTTCATTATCCATCTGCCAACTTTCATCAATTACTAGTTAAAGGTCTCGGTATCTATAAATCCCTCACAATTCTGGTTTTGGATTCATCCGCTACAAGCCTACTTTTACGAGTTGTCGGTCCATGGGTATCAAATTACCGGGTATAAGAGACCTAACATCTGTTGTCTCGGATGACGGGCGCAGTGCGGCATTGATGGAGAATAATAATTGTCCATAAGTTGTTGGTCTCCTTTAATGCCGCTGTCATGGTCTGGCGTATCACTTACGTCAGAACGTCCAGACCGTCCTATACAATTATAACACAAAAAAAAATAAGATTCGTTTCCCGATGAAACAAATGATAAAAGAAGTAATAGAATTGTACTTAATACTTCAGCTTTACAGCAGTTTTGGCCAAACAGTAGCTTTCCTCAATTCTTTTCAAAATCGAGGGCTATAGAGCTGCGTGCTGGATATATGCAAGGCGAAGAAAACTAAACATCACTTGCAATATCAAGACGAAATATTTATTTAAAATATCATCATCGTCAGCTCATTCAACGTCCCCACCGAGTAGTGATGGTTAACTCGAGTTCCTAACTCGGGTCAACTCGAGTTGGCCGTAATTCGAATCCACTCGAGTTGAATTCTCTCTAACTCGAGTTCGAAAACCGAATGGAACCGATATGGAGCGAAGTTTTCCGATCATTTGAGTGATATTCATTTCGTTCACTGATATTCATTCATTCATAACAAACAAACAAGTGTTATAACGTGTAGATTTGAGGTTATCTTTAAAGTGCCGGTCTGCTATATAATTTCATAGTTTAATTTATAGTAAATATTATTTTCAATTAAAATTCGATCCAAAAATACTTCAATAAATGATTCGATTTCAAACAATAACTTTTTGTTTCTTTAGTTAGTAGGTATAACTCTCCCAATACATTATAAATAAATAATATAAAAAAATAAAGAATTGAACTTAAAATATAATTTGTCTATTCCATTTTTGAAGTATTTATGCCAAGCTGAGGGAATAATTTGGAAAAAACTCAGAAAAACATTTACTTGTCCATCCAGTTAACTCGAGTTAGGTAATTCGAGTTCAACCCGAGTAACATAGATTCTAACTCGGGTTAAATCGAGTTTTGTTTTTTCTGAGTTGGCACATCACTACCACCGAGGGGCACGAGCCTACCCATATAGGGTGATTAGGCCATAGTCGTCCACGCGTGCCACTGCGGATTGGACGACGACAGGCGTGCATGAAGGTTTCCTCACGATGTTTTCCTTGACCGTCGGATAACGTAAATATAATTTCAAAAATTCGAAAACACATTGGTACGTGGCGGGATTTAAACCTCAGCCCTCCCGGTAGGAGGACAACAGTCCACACCATTGAGCCACCGACGCTCATTTAAAATATAAAAGCATGTCAATCCTGCACGCGTCTTGCTTAAACTGGGCAAACCATGAACTCCCACAGGATCTAGTAATAATTTCGCATCTGGTAATATTCCGGTCTCAGAGCAATCTTAATGTTTGAGTTGAGCGTTGTATAATGGATTCACAAACTCGTTATGTGCCTACATTTACTTGAGTAAATAGAAACAATTCCAACTTGGTTTGTTTATTGGTAAGTATACTTGTTATTATTACTTCAGTAACAAAATTTATTTTTAAGTTTTATAGACTATATTATATTTTGTAGGCCTAAAATAACTAAAATAACTCGTTACTGACAAATTTCACTAAGTGGCTTTTTACTATAGGTTTTCCCGTGAGATTTGCAATCACGACCCCGGATCCAGAAGTGATCTAAATTCAACGTGTACACCTTACAAGGTGTTTTATTGCATTTTCCTTACGTCTTCAACAACTAGCTCTAACCAAAATCTTCTCCTAAATGAACGACGGTCGGTGACATCTATTCTTTTGTAAAAGAGAATTAATGCACACGCTACAACATTTAAGGCATTTCTTTAACAAATGGGTAAATAAAGCAAATTCTAAGTGAACTTGTTCAAACAATCCGATCGCGGAACAAATTCTTTCATATGCAAATGCCTTTATATAACACAAAAAGACGCCAGACGTCACAAGTCACGGGAAAAGTTCCCGCCCTTACATGTTTGCTTCCTCAGAAACTTAATTTGGATTGTAACCCCAAAGAAGTTAGCGTGACAATCAAAACAATGGAGAATTCATAAAGACTCGGCGCAATGCATCTAGAAGTGAATTATTTAGTGAGTTACGGCTCGAATTACATGAGAAAAGACGAGATACGAGAGAAAAAGTTAAATGTTTCTTCTTTTTATATAACAAAGGTAGGCAAACAATAGTTAAGCATTCGTGTGATAGCATGAAACATGACACCTCTGAAGAATACTTTTTATTGAATGATTAAGAAAATCTCAATCACTAAAGCGATTTTCAATCTGCAAAAAATACAAAATCCTACGATTTTCTTTTTTTACCCAGATATAACCTTTTAAAAAGTATAATGTCTTTTTCACATCTTTCAAAAGTTGTGATTAGTCGTCATCATAAATATTTATTCGTTGAATATTTTTTTAGTTTTTGTTTTGTCCGTTATTTTGTAGATAGTTATGAGGGCATAAAAACAAAACGGTAGTTTATTAAAGGATAATACGAACATATTATGGAATACATTACAATTGCGGTGGTCCTTATTTTGCTCCTTGCAATACTATTACATTTGTTAAGAAGAAAATATCAATTCGAAGAACCAATGACAGTATAAGGTAATGGAACCAATATTATAAATACATAGACCAGTTAGCTTGAAGAATAACTTAACCCTTACTTAAAGTATGAAGGTCAATAAATAGTTAACTATATGATAGTCTTGTTACTAAATCGTCTACGTCAGTACTAGATATCGTTCCAGAAAACAGAAATGTTATTATGAGGCATAAAACGTTATGAAATTACTAGATCGCCATCCGCCATTCGTGCCTCAAAAATGAACCGCCAAAGAGAATACAGTTGTAGGCTCTTTGTTCGGGTAAATGTACGCTCATTCGAAATATGTGTACGTGTGCTATCGCTGCATTCGGAACACTTTTTTCGATTGTTTTGTGAGCATATCACGAATGTATTCTTTTTACATCATTGATGCAAAGAAACAACCTGATCACATTATTCTGAACCAGTTTTTTTTCTTCTTCCAGAATCCAAAAACGGTCATCAAAATTATCCATATAATAATACTCCAGAGAAAAAAACTTTACTGTTGGGAATCATTTAAATTAACTCATGATAATTGAACGTATTTTAATTATTACTTCTTTCATTATTCTTATCATGATAGGTTTACGCTTTTATAAAAAGAAATGTATGGACCCAAATCTTGTTCAAGCGGTTTAAGTTCCTCTTTTGCTGAGATCGCGAATTTGCATAAATTCTTAGCTGATATAGTGGACCAAATGGCGTGACTTCTCGGCGTTTGATAAGTAATATTGAAAATAAAATCTTTACAACTTCTTACATTTGTAAGTTAATATTTCTTCAGTAAAATTAATAACTTATTTGAAAAACTTTAAACAAAATCATCTGCATCTTCTAAATCCTGAACTTTTGACTAATTAAAGGGACCGGACTAATTTTGAACATTGGGTATTCATCATTTGAAGTCGTTAGTCCAAAATACCCGAGAGACAAAAGTTTCTAAGAAAGTCCAGCAATGGAACTATAGCTGGCATGATCCTGATGCTGTCAAAAGGTACATAGAACATCCATTATTGCACACACAAAAAAGATTTAAGAGGACTTTTACATAAGTATACAATTAAGTGATTTTAACATTGAAAGCAATCTCTATCAGATAATTTACTGCAAAATGAAAGAGGACAGCTGGTAGATGCGTGTTAATAAAAGAGAAAAATGATGAAACTTTAATTAACAATACAAACATAATTTATTTGATGAAAATTCTGCGTTACTTCAACAGTCTTGTTGCTGGAATTATCCTTCTAGGTCTCGTCACAATCAAGAAGAAAGGTCAAGCAACAGCCGGTGAAAAAATCCAACGTTTTCGCATCGCATATGTGCTATTCCAGAAATTAATTGAATCGCATCACCCAAGATGGTTCCCGGCGGCTTGTAATTGTTCCAGCAGCGGATTCTTATCACGCGTCGGCTAATGGCGAGCCCCATTAGCCGCACCCATCGCACGGCTCATTATCGGAGATCTCTGCGATGAAGATACGTTAACTTACCGGGTAGGTTTTATGACGTTTCATGCATGTAAAACGTCAATAGATGGCGTTAGCTGTATGTTGACTTGCGGTGATATTGTTATGTTCTTAGTTAATAAATGAGTACTGTTAATTGTTTGCGTTGCTAAACCTCCCCAGAATTCTTTTTGGTTTAAAGCAATAGTGGTGTTAGTTCGATATAATAATTATATAATGATTATTATTGAAGCTTTCGAATGGTGAAAGAATTTTTTAAATCGGTCTTGTAGTTTCTAAGCCTATCCATTACAAGTAAACAGTTTTCCTATTCATAATATTAAACTCTCGAAATTCATTCATGTAGTTCTTTTATATTTTTAAAATTTTACATATACCTTTTATTGTGTTTAGACGTTAAAGAATAAAATTTGATAAATGCCTTTTTAATTTGACTATCACATTATTTTTGGGCTAAATTGTACTGTGTGCTTATTATATTCACTCCTTAAATTCGTCAAATATTTGTTTTTAGGAAAAAAATTGCCAGGTTCGCTGTTCCTAATTACAAATACATGTTAAAATAAATACTTCATAATAACTACAGACATACAGCATTCCGTAACCCGATTGAACTACTCTTTTCGTTAGTTACGTTAACGCAAAGTTTCTAATTCTATTACACACCCCGTTCCAACTACAAGGTAACCGTGTTATGCTTTTAAAGCAATTAAATAACATGATTGGGTTATAGTAAACAAAACAGTGTTGATTCAATATGTTTATAAAGCACACAATTAACCCTTTGATGCTAGAGACGCCTTAAGGCGTCACAACAAATAAATATTCCATTGGATTACTGGCGGTCAAAGGGTTAAAAGCATTTTTTTTAATTTATAGTCTTAACTTATGTTCCTATGTCCCCTAGAAGGGGCAGAGGGCATCCACAGTGATCTGCCATCCCGCACGGTCTTGAGCTTCATGCTTCATTTCACTCCACGTCCTGCCAAGCGACGCTGCCGCCGCGATGATTGTTTAGGGCGGTCATGTTTTCGCTTTCCTTAATACTACTTTAGTATTATTAAATCTGTGATACTACCAATATTCAATCAACAATAAAAAGTAATGGTAGTGATATTTACCTATTAAAGTTCAGAGTTGGATAGTAGTTTTTACTAGGTGGCAGCCAACCGCAGTGCCAGATATCGTCCCGTGAAATAAGAGTGTTGTGCACTTTTGTGATTCGGGATAACGGCACTGCAGCTAGTGAAATTACTATGTATAAGTGACCTAACATCTGTCGTCTCGGGTGTCGGGCGCAGTGCGGCATTGATTGAGAATTATAACTGTGTATAAGTTATTTGTCTCTTTCAATGCCGATCTGTCATGGTCAGGCGTATCACTTACCACCAGGAGAGCGTCCTGACCGTCCTGTTTACTTATAACATAAAAATAAATAAAATAAACGTATTTCTCCTTTTAGAACCACAGTCGTAAAAATCCTTAATTCTTTCGGTCAACCATCTGACGATCGACCATTGAGGTAGATTTGTGCGATCGTCAACCGAACACACACACTTAATATTTCCGTTTTAATAACATATGTTTTATTAGGTCAATATAACATAACATAAATATATAATCTAGAATGGTCCCATGCATGAAAAATTGCAGTCGCTTTCACTTCATTAAGACAAAAGCCACACACCTAGATCACCATTTAGACGAATGGTCACGAATTGTCTAAATGAGGGTGATATGTATCCATTAGATATGCAGGGAGTTGCTTGGAGGAAATCTCTGAATAGAGTATGTGAATATATACCAATGTTTGTAATCATAAATTATTACTACCTTGGCACTGCCATGGCCGAAATATTTCCCACATTGGACACAAAAATTACATTATGCAAAAAAGGGAGCTTATGACTTGTTATAATGAAAAGTTTACGTATATAATTGTATTATAAAATAAAGAAATCCTTATAGTATTACAAATAAAATTGAAAAATATGCTTGTTCTCAATTTATTTGCAAGATACAACATAAAAATAATTACTTAACCCTTTGTCTGCCAATGACGCCTCAAGACGCCAGACACATAAGATTTTCTACTGAGTCTGAATCCCCGGCGTTCAATGGGTTAACTGTTAGCGGTAGACTCGGTACTGAGTCGTTTAGGTAGGTACCGCCGCAGTGCCGAATATTGTTCCGTTACATAGGAATGTTTTGCATATCTGTTTCGGGATGAGGGCACTGTAGCTAGTAATATTACCGAGCATAAGAGACCTCGAAGAGACCGAGCGAAGAGATTCGAAGGTTGTGTGTGAAGTCGTCCAATCCGCTCTGGGCCCGCGTGGACGACTAAGGCCTAATCACCCTATACGGGTAGGCTCGTGCCCCTCGGTGGGGACGTTTAATGAGCTGATGATGATGATGATGATGATAAGAGACCTAACATCTAACGTCTCGGGTGATAGGCGCAGGGCAGTGTTGACGGAAAATAATGACTATTTACTGTTATTATAAAAAACACCCAAACCAATACAAATAGACATGCTCATGCACTCAAATGTTTGTACTACCCGGGGATCGAACCCGTTCTGGGTTGGTGTTACAGCCAACGATTCAACCATTACACCAGATGGGTCGTTAACATTAATGGTATAAAATAGTAACTGTATAGTTGCATGAATTATGTCATGGTCTTACCGATTAAAACTAGAGACACCCCGTTTGGCTTAAGAGCTGCCTCTGTGCAGTGCGTCGCATAACGTATATATAATAAATAAATAATAAATATCCACTGACATTCACACAGTGCCATCGAGCCGCAAGTTAAGCGTGAATCCTGTATTAGGGGTACTAAACAACGTATAAACTTATATACATATTTTTTGTAAATACATACATATTATACATAGCAAACACCCAGACCATTACAAACAGACATGTTCATGCAAACAAATGTTTGTACTGCCCGGGGATCGAACCCTTGGTGTCGCAGTCGACGTTTAAACTGCTTCACCAAATGGATCGTCAAGTATAAATTATTAACATATAATTTCGAAAATTTGGAAAACACATTGGTACGTGATTTTTGAACCTCAGCCCTGCCGGTAGGAGGGCAGCAGTCCACACCATTAAGCCACCGACGCTCTTTACTATAACGATCATATAAGTGCATTTCAACAAGAAGGAATTGGAGTATGATCTTGCTTGATCTAACATATTATCTCTTTAACACTCTCGTCACTAGTAATTAACGCACATCGACCCTGTTGAAAACACTCGCAGTTTATTTAATAACTCCTCCGTTACGGTTATGTATACTCCCGGGACAAACGTCTGTTCTACGTTTTGAATTACCAATTCTGCCTTAATTGGAAACGATAAAATATTAATGCCTTTAGAGGTCGGTTATTATAGCCACCAATAATTTGTGCAACATTCAAGGCCATTTACATCATAATTATTTCATTTTATCTCATCGATGCTTAGTGGTGTGGACTGTTACTTTCCAATCTAGAGGGTGCAGGCCTTCCAGTCACCGCACGTCTTTTCAAATATTTAAAATTATAATAATATGTACGTTTATCCGACGTTTTTAATGTGAAGGAAAACATTGTGAAACCTGCGCACGCCTACAAAGAAAAATTAAAGGTTGTGCGTGAAGTCAGCCAATCTTTACGCTACGCTCCTGCCTCTCGGTAGGGACGTACAATGAGCTGATTGATCTTAATTTAGTTAATTATACGGGGTATACGTTCTTTGGGGTTAATTCCCCAATCAGGTGTACTGATACCCAATTACCCAGTGGGAACTTTGGGCAAATACCCAGGGCCTCGCGGATAACATCATTGCTGATTTTATCTTTAAGAGAAACTCCGAGCATAGCTCGCTCCATTGCCCATTGAGTAACTTTAAATTTGTGAACCCATCCCGCAGGCAGTGTCCACGTCTCAGCTACGTATGTTAGTAAGGGTAGGACGTAACTGACGAGATGGGTAAACTTTTGCCGTGGATACTTTTTAGTGAGGTTTTGCATCTAGTTAGTTCGTTTTTTATCTAAGCCTTTTGTTCATAAAGTCCTTAATCGACTGTCTTTTGTAAGTGGCAGCGGAGGTACCATGAATATTTTTCTTTAAACCTTTCGAGGTTCAAACTATTCATGGTAGTATTCATGGTGCTATTCATGGCGGTATGAAATTGTTTCAAATCATAGAACAGTATTCGATCCTATGATTTGAAACAATCTCAACATATGGCGTATAAAAATGCAATGCAAAAGACTGCTAGGCAGAAATTGGGGAATAAGTCCTAAAATTACCTACTGGCTGTATACCACAGTTATTCGTCCGGTCATCACGTATGGCTCTGTAGTGTGGTGGCCGAGGACAAACTTGAATACAGCCCAGAAAGAACTAGAAAAGCTACAAAGATATGCTTGCGTAGCAATTACCAGCAGCATGAAAACAGCACCTACTGCTGCCCTTCAAGCAATGCTGGGACTACCACCCCTGCACATTGTAGTAAGGGAGGAAGCTACACTAGCAACATTCAGCCTGGAACTATCGGGTGTCCTAAGAAAGGATGCCAGAATTAAACAACCCACATAAGGGAGGATGCCATCAAAATACAGCCAATGATGGCGGCAACGTGCGACAGAATCCTAAAAACACACTGCTTTCAAAAGCACTACAACATAGAACTTATTCCAGAAGGACATGACCACTCGGGTATAAACGAACTAAGAGTTTACACGGATGGATAAAAACCAAACAACGGTACAGGTGTCGGAGTCTTCTCCGATGAACTCAATATAAAGATAATCAGACCCCTTGGTATGCTTAGCAATGTATATCAGGCGGAATGTGTAGGTATATTAGTAGCGGCACAAGTCGTAGAGACCAGAGGAGTCACAGATTCGTACATACGGATACTCTCCGACAGTGCCTCCGTACTCCAATCACTAAAGAGAAGTCTTCTTACTTCCAAATTGATACTAGAATGCCATAATGCCCTAGAACGCATTTCGGTGAGAAGCAGGAATAAGGTGACACTACAGTGGATCAAAGGACACAGTGGATCACGCGGTAACAATGCAGCGGACGAGCTGGCGAGACAAGGCTCAAATTCCAAAGCCATCGGACCGGAGCCAATAATACCAATCCCATTCAATCAGATTAAGAACTGGCTAAGAAACCACACACAGACACTAGCAGCGGAGTGGTGGAACTCGACACCAGGGTGCAGGCAATCCAGGGAGGCCATGCCATCCCTGGATAGGAAACTGTCTAGACGTCTTCTACGGATGGACAGAAATAGCCTCAGACTGGTGACGGGGATCATCACTGGACACTGCGCACTATACAAACACTTTTACACAACAGGTATCACGGACAGTCCTCTGTGCAGAGCGTGCATGGAGGAGGAAACGGTGGCGCATGTGCTTCTTAGGTGCACAGGCGTAGCCCAGATCCGCAGGGAGACTATCGGCTCACCGGTAACAGTCGCGGATGCCCTGAGGAGACCGGGAAGACTTATCTGCTTTTGAAGGGGGGTGGGCTGGCTGGAATGACCAAAAGGCCGCCATGGCTCACGCACAATGGTCCACTTCACGAACTAAGTGCGGAAACCGAACCCCGTAACATAGAACATGGCGTATAAAACTCATTACAGATCTAGGGTCTATGTAAGAAGTTTGGATTACGTTGCACGTTCCTCGACGAAAAACGCTAAAGGAAACAAAAAACTAATTATAATAAATTGCTTGATCAAGGGTTGCTTTCAAGGTCGCTTTTTCACGCTCAAATTATCAAATATAAAGGAAATGGTTAGATTATTAACTAAATTGTTATGAAAATGAGTGAAGTAAATAAAATGCTAGTAAGAGTTTGCTTAATACCTTAATTGGTTTTTAATTGAAATCAGGGGTTGCAAACTATTGATTAAGATAATATCATTAGTATGATTTAAAAATATTGAGTACCGACACACATGTTTTTTGGTCAAAAGTCGACCGGTATGTACACCAAGGGGTCCGGGTTCGATCCTTGAGCAATAGAAACGTCTGTGTGCATTAACATTTCAATTTGTCTGGGTCCTTATATTTGTATATTATGTATTTGAAAAAAATATATAAATTTGTTTATTTATTTTTGATCGCAACATCGTCTGTTTAATCTATACTACTCGTACAAGCAGTTTAAGTTTGCACAACATTTGTAGGCTAACCTTAACCTGAACAGTCCGTTAGGGTCTTTTTCGTATCACGCGAGTTCGCGTCCGTACGCAGGTGTGACCCGAATACGTTTCGCACAGGTCTCATACAATATTTTCCTGTGACGCGATGCCCCTGCGTGCGGGGTGCCGAGCAAGCGCGGGCGTACCGTCCGAGCGTGCTGTTTAGCCTGTAATAGCCGCAAGTAGCCTGTAATATGGGTACTAAACAACGGATAAACATACTTGAAGTGTATATATTTTTGTACATAGCAACATCCAGACCAATACAATTAGACATCACACAAATACTTGTACTGCCCGGGGATCGAACCCGAAACCCTTGGTATAAGAGCGGCAGTCTCAACTAAATACACTATTTGGGTTGCCATGGTGATGATGATGAATAAAAGAATAGGTTGAATGAAAGAGAGCTGCACGCCATTATTTTAATGATTCTTGCTTAACCGCTACTTACGACATTCGCGAGATGAGCAGGCGTAGTGACGATTGTATTGTAATTTGCCATCACCACATGTAGTAGTATTTGTGAACTAATTAAGTGTAGAAGAGACATGCTTCTACCTCACGAAATAACATGTGTCCGTGATTATATCACTTACCATCAGGTTGATCATCAGCCCGTTCGCTAGCCTAGGTGCACGCTAAGCACACTTCAATTACCAGTACGATTAGATACTGTGACATACATTATTTGTAAGCATCCCATTTTTGTGTTATAGCTTTAAGTTCATTTAAGATTTATTTGAGAATTTGATACGACTTTATTAGTCGTCATTCATCGTCATCATTTTCTTTCTTTCAATATTTAATTTATTTCAGATATCTATGATCCATTATTTGTTAGTAACAATTTTTTTCTTACCTTTACTGTTAGTACAATTTAATATTTTTTTAAAGTTTTAAATAACATAATATACTTGGTGGGGGTTTATTAGGGCCATAATCCAATGCCGCCTTAGCGCACTATCCCACCTTCCGTTAACACCCTTAGAATACTGTTGGGACTGCCAAGCATTCTGTTTTTATTGAGATATTTTTTTTCCTTAATACTGCATGAAAGTCGTGTACGTGAGCATCGGCAAACATGACAGATGCACTGGAAATATGGATGACAATATCACGTATCGATTTTATGCTTGTTCTTTTGAAAAAAATAAGTCAGTAGTACTTTGTGAACGCTAAGAACACTTTAATTAACAATAACACTTTCCTATCTGCAGTGAATTTTTAAATTAACTTTTTAATGGTTGAGCACCCCTGTCCAGGCGTCTAAACTTCAAAATCTCGGTCACAGGTAGCTGATTAATCAAATTGTTACGGCGGGCGGTACTCGTTAATTTTGTTAATCGTCAGGGGAATTAATATAATGGGCCTATAGACTCCGGGGGTCTATAGCTTAATAGCTTTTAAATTTTGAAACGGAAGAAGGAGCTTGTTAAATGGCGTCATTCCATGATCGAGGTGTTGTTTGAAACTTTATGGGGCATCGTTAAAAGAAACTTAAGGAGAATTGATACTTTTAAGTGGTCATTCGGGCAAATTTTTCTTACCTAAAATATACCTATCAAGTGAAAATTTTTCATATTTTCGGATGTCAAATATGGTCTATCACATTCGAATTTTATGTCATGTCATCATCATCAACTCATTATATGTCCCCCCGAGATGAACGAGCCTACCCGTAAAGGATGCAAAGGTCTTAATCGTTTACAAGGTCTCATACATCTTAAAAGTCCATTCACGTGCACCCTGTTTGCGTGCTTTGATTAAACTATATAATATAATACCTCAAATATTTGTATACCCTCCATACAGAAAGAAATAAAGAATAGTGTTTAGAACTTCAAAAATTGTTTATTTTTAGAGAAAACTCCAAATTGTAGTTTTTGTCCCGCATTACTTTTTAATTTACTTTTTACTCACTGACTTCTCAACCATTGCACCATTTAGAAAAACAAGATTAAATAACAATAAAAAAACTAGTTGCACAGTCAACAAAAAAATATCCGAGCCGCACTACATATACGTATATTCATTGTTATATTTTAACATAAAATTACTCATTTAAATAGTGACATTAACGCGTCACAAAAGGGTACAAAATCAAAAGTAGCACACTATGTTATTAGGACATGTGATGAGCGACGTGATTTTATAAATGAAAATTTTGACTTAACGACGCGATGAGCAGAATTTTGCCGCGAAAATTTTTTGAGTGACTTTGTGTATCTAGTGAATTTATTGTTTATCTGAGACGACAAGTCACCAAAATCAAAATAAAAACGATGTAATGATAACAGTACTAAAAATGTTTTAGATTTCTGCTTCAGTCAATAAAGCTGTCATTATATCAAATCAGTACTTACTCAACCGCCTGGCTTTTATAGTAGTCTATTTTATGGTCAGCCTTGGTAATTTGGACGACGTTAATTGTGCGATACTTTGTTTAAGTACTTAGTGTTTTTAAAGATTGATGTTCCGATTTAAGCAACTTTTGTTTGATTGTTGTATTATTATGAACTCATTTTAACAAAATATAGCATAGCGAGTATTAAGAAGCCAGAAAGCTTTATTTGTATCGTTAATATGATTTGCCAACGTAGCATCACTTCAAACAAAACATTGTTAATGAAATATTGCATAACAACTTACAGGTTAATTCTGTCCTTACATCATCCAATATTATATACCTATCTGTACGTTTATGAATTCAAATGTTATGTATCAAACAAATCTTACAAAGTCAAACGTTATGTCAGAAGACAATCTCTACTTTCAGTATTTTAGGGAAACTAATTTTAAAAGTTAGGTATAAAAAGGCTTTAGATTTTTTAAACAAAGATCACCCTGATATTTGGGTCAGGGACCTTATTACATTTCTTTTACTCTCTTTTTTATTATTAAAATTTTGTATAGATACTTATAACTATTTCAGTTGTATTACATATACATATATATTTCTTGTTCTTTCTTATTACATTTTGTAGGTACTTATTCTATTTCTGGCTATTAGATTCTTGGGGCTCGTGTTTATCCACTCAGAACCGTGTTTTTCTTTATTTAATTTTACTTTACTACATCAATTACCCGGTTCACATTATATTCGATAGGTTTGCCTTTAAAATGCTAAGATATAGACCCGGTCCAAATCTCAGTCTGGCTACGCGCCAACTTCTGTCTACGACAGTTCATTCCTAGCAGGGACCCAGTTGAATCACCTGAAGTATGCCTTATTATTGCATTTTATTGTGTGGCCAGTACCAAATGGTGGCCTACTTTAGTTTATATTTTGACCTGCTAGTATTAGAAACGTCTGGTAGTATATGAAATTACTGAATGTATTTACTTTTGTAACAAAGAATCGTGTAGAAATCAAAGTAAAACAAATCGTGTCAGTTGAAGTGCAGCGGGCTGGTCACGTATGTCGCAGAACCGATATCTGTTGGAGTAGACGATTTCTGGAGTGGAGATCCCGTCTTGGCAAGCGTAGCGTAGGACGCCCTCCGGTCCGATGACTTCCGAAAGGTCGCTGGTGTAGGCTGGATGAGGAAAGCGGAAGACCGGGATGTCTAGCGCAAAATGAGGGAGACCTATGTCCAATTACTAGGCTATAAATATACATTATTTTTTTCAAAGTAACAAGCTTTTATATGTTTTGTGTGTGTGCGTGTGAGTATGTGGTTGTCTGTAAGTGCGTACATGTCTACTTTATATAGTCCGAACTTTTGATTTCTGACGAGAGCAACAGATTTTATTGTTATTCTTGTTTGTTCCTATAAGCTGTAAAAATCAACACCGAGCGATTGCTGTAGACACAGTAGTCAATTAATTATGAAATCAGCGCGCCCATATTAAGATCGCCCTTTGATGGTTCCTCAAGAGGGATGTTTTATTCATTAGCAATTGACTGAAGGAATCTCTTTGTAGCTCTTACGGTGTGACACACGGGATAGACTTACAACGAGCTTTTCGTATAACGTTCTTTTTTCACTCTTCTTCTTTTTAGCGTATCGATAGCAAAAACATAATCAAACCGTAGCATCTAGCCAAATTGTCCCTACTCCGACCTGACAAAATTCAACTACCAGGTCAGCCAAGACAATTCAGCGCTAGGGGGAAGATTTAAATGTCGACGTATGGCGTCGCCCTTAAGTAATATTTTAGATATCCTTGGATATTCTTGCTCAATGGTGTGGATTGTCGCCCGCCTATCGGAAGGGCTCGAAAAATATATGTACGTTATCCGACGCTCTTACGGTGAAGGAAAACACCGCGAGGAAACCTGCGCAGTCCTTCGAAGCGATTCAATGGTTGTGCGTGAAGTCGGCCAACCCCCACTGGGCCCGCGTGGACGACTAGGTCTATGCACCTATGGCAGTCTATGGTAGGCTCGTGCTCCTCGGTGGGGACGTTTAATGAGCTGATGATGATGGATATTCCTAAAACCGAATAAAACCTTAACATTTAATTTATAATACGTTAACATTTTTGTAAGTATTTTCCTTCTCAAAGCAAATGACCACAAAGTTAATGATAACATTTTATATTATTAACTACTTGCTTGTGTACATTTACTCAAGAAAGTTTCCACTTAAGAAAAATGTACGAGTAGCTAGCAAACTCGTAGTTAACTAGTATTTGTGATTTTAATAACAAATACTAGTTAACTACGAGTTTGGCGTTCAGTTTAGAATGTTCGGATTGTTTGACAAAGAAGTGGTTTAAAATTTTTTTTTATGTACCTAAAATTAAATAATCTTTTCGGGTAACGAGGGTTCTTGCTTTTAATTCCATAGCTTTATTGTGTTATAAAATGATTCCTTGTAAAAGCAGTGCGAAGGAACGTTCGTATATCGCCATTTTGGCGTACCTCACAACTTACTATGCAAATTGTATTATGCGTATTGAAACACGCGTCTAAATATTCGTTACTCAGCCGTAATCAAATTGTATGAAGCGTGATTGACTATTTATTTGGAGTTATTACGGCGTACTGAAAATAATTTTAATATGCCCGCCGAATATCAAAATACAATCCTCCTATATAAGTTGTCATGTTGTAAGGAAAGTCCTACAGTGAAGTTGGGATGCTATAGGATGAATTTTCATGTCGATGAAAGTTAGTCGTAGCAAGTATAATCAGTTAAAAGAAAATTTATTACGGCAATAAACAAATACCAGTGGTATTCGTTTTAGTAGTTTTTTAAATTTTGATTTATTACTCATACAAAATACAATTACAATAAATACACAGTTAAGTGTAAACATGAACTCATACGAGTTTTTGATGTACACCAGAACTTGTATACGTCGTAAATAATACTTAACATACATTTTAATTGACAAAGAAAAAACACTTTTATTTATAAATTAATGATCCGAACATTTTCGGTCATGCGACCACTTCGACTCCTAAACAGTACGGCGCACTTGCGCTTGAAGATGGCTAATGTAGCCGATCTTTGCAGTAAACTCACGAGCACATTGTGCACACGTGAGCTTACCATTGACATAATTATACTGAATGGTCACGGGTGTTTTTTTAATTATAAGTAAAACATGTTAATTTAGTAAGTTAATCTGATAATCCCGGAGAGTTTTGGAGTGTAGACATAGCCATAGATAACTTATATTATGATTAGTCTTGGCTTTTGTAAGTCGGACAAAAATATATGTAAAACGTTTCAATTGATAATATAACGGAACTAAAACGTTAAGACTGACCATACCAATCGTTATTTTTACCTAACCAAGTTACCGTGTGTGGGGAATCACGGCCGAAACTCCCCATTGCAATGCTGTTCGAGGAGGCTAGTTCTTCAAAGTAAGACTTGATAGGCTGATGATTCAATGTAAGCAATTGTTATCTATACTCGTATTATATACGAGTAAAGATGATTATTGCTCAAAGTCACTCAACGCGCACTGGAGCGAGCTATGCTTGGAGTCTCTCTTAGGGATAAGATCAGAAATGATATAATCCGTAAGAGAACTAAAGTTACCGACATACCGACCCCCATTTTGCGCCAGACATCCCGGTCCTCCGCTTTTCTCACCCAGCCACCACCAGCGACCTTTCGCAAGTCGTCAGTCCATCGGGCCGGAGAGCGTCAAACGCTACGCTTGCCAAGACGCGGTCTCCACTCCAGAACTCGTCTGCTGCAACGGCCATCGGTTCTGTGACATACGTGACCAGCCCACTGCCACTTCAACTTGCTGATCCGGCGGGCTATGCCGGTAACTTTAGTTATCTTGCGAATTAAATCATTTCTGATCTTTTCCATAAGATATACCATAGCTCGCTCCACTGCGCGTTGAGTGACTTTGAACTTGTGAACCAATCCCGGAGTCAGTGTCCATGTCTCAGCTGCGTATGTTAGCATGGGTAGGACGCGTTGTCAAAAGATTATAAAGTTAAAAATAACAATTTAAATCATATAAAAGCAAGCAGGAAAGATACTTCCTTCAACCTCATTAATTCCACGCCTGCCGAAAAGAAAAACAAAAGCCTGTTATAAAGCGCATTATAACGATATGCAAATGTGCGTGTCTGACATAATTTCAAAATTGGAAACGCAAAAGATGCGTTCGCCAGCGTTTAAGAATATTGAGCGAGGCTTTATTGAGAACAAAATTGGATTTCAGCTTTTGGCGAATAGGCACTTGCTTCTCAAACATTTATTAGTCTTATTTAAAATTATATTATTCCAACACCTTTGTCGAATTAAAGTAAAGTAAAAATAGGATGAGACTATCACTATCTACTATATATAGGATATCGAATAAAGCGTAATGATTCAGAGTACCTATACTTAAAACTGTTAAAAAAAGGGCAATATCATCAAGGCGAACTTTTTATTTCTTTTAGACGTTCATATTTATTGTTTACTATTGCTTTCGATGCGGAAAAAACATGTCCTGCCACGGGAGGAATTCGAAAATACCAAACTATCAAAATTTCGAATCAATAATAATCCGAAATGTCTAACAATAAACAGCTTCAACCGTATCTCTCTCGTGAACTGACACCGTATCTACATTGTTTACAATAATTTTAGCGTCTGTCCTAAACAATCAAATAATGAAATGCAAACCTTCTTAATCCGTTGAACTTAATCCGCGAACCCGTCCCTTTTGCCTCGTGATTAGGGAGTACTCTATTACTGAGATAACGAGAGTTTAACTACCAAATAAAGGAGACAGTTTGACAACCGCTGATTTATGCCGCGCAAGATTTAGGAGATGCCGACGCGTGGATCCTTCCTAAGCCCCGGTGAGATGTGCCGACCGTTTTCACTTGGCTTATCACGATACTTCTTTTTAGATTTTATCGTCATATTAGCTGTAAAATTTCATTGTCCACATAATTAGACTTTTGTTTTTTAATTATCATCATCAGCTCATTAAACGACCCCACCGAGGGGCACGAGCCTACCCGTATAGGGTGATCAGGCCTTAGTCGTCCACGCGGGCCCAGTGCGGATTGGACGACTTCACACACAACCTTCGAATCTCTTCGCAGGCGTGCATTAAGGTTTCCTCACGATGTTTTCCTTCACCGTAAGAGCGTCGGATAACGTACATATATTTTTCGAAAATTCGAAAATACATTGGTACATGTCGGGTTTGGACCTCAGCCCTCCCGATAGGAAGGGGACAGTCCACACCACTGAGCCACCGACGCTCTAGCCACCGACGCTCTTTTTTGATTACAAAGCAGGTATTAAAGTTGTTATTTCACACCATAATTTCATAGTGTGTTAATACCATAGATTAATGAATTTATTCGTTTTGACAGATCGAAAAAGTAACACATTTAATTTTCGGATTCATTAAGGCATTAGGTGCAATCAGCTACCCGGCACATCAACCAGGACCAATTGGTTAGAAACCAAAAAACAAATCCAAAAACATTGACAGTATTTTGCTCATGCAGATAACATATCCTTCACCCTTTCACCAAAAGGGCTGGTCACATATGTCGCAGAACTATGGCCGTTGGGGTGGCAAGCGTAGCGTAGGACGCCCTCCAGCCCGATGAACTAACGACTTGCGAAAAGTCGCCTGTGGAGGCCAGATTAGAAAAGCGCAGGGTGGGGATATCTGGCACAAAATAGGGGAGACATATGTCCAGCAGTGGAGTGCGCTAGGTTGAAGAGAGATACTTACCTTTCAGAGTCCAAATGTTTAAACGTGCTTAAAGCTTAAAATAAATTCTCACATCTCCAGCCCACTAATTCAGCGAAGTTAGCCATTATAACTAATAACATAAGATAACCTAATTCAGTTTAAGCAAAACGGTTGAATGTGGGAAAGGCGTGAAGCGTGAATGGAGATAACGCCTTATGAAGTTAGCCAAGTGTGCCTTATAAAGGATAGCAATAACTTTATAAGCACTGATAAAGCAAATTCATACGTAGCGAAAGCACTAGCGTTGGATTCACGGAAGAGATTTAATAGAGATATTGAGATGTCGATGGTCTAGAACATTTTATTCGACCTTGTTCTTTAGCATCCGTTACTTGTTATGATAAGTTTTAATGTTCGGATAATCGTTATATTAGCCTGTAAAACAGGTTATTCCTTTGTTATTTATTTAGATAAACAATACACTAACTACATACACAATCGCACTCAAAAAGTGTCCGAGGCAAAAGTCTGCCCATCTCGTCAGTTGGGCCGAATTTCCATTCACCAATTATATGAATCGAAATTCGCTTTCTACATGGTATAATGACAAAGTAGTGTGCTCAAGCTTTGATTTTGTACTCTTTCTATGACGCGTTAAGGTCAAAATTTAAATGAATATTTTTACGTTTTATATAGGTATAACAAAAAGTCAACATATGTGTTGGGGCTCGGTCATTTTTTTATTGATGTTTCTTAGTGATTGTGCATCTAGTTAATTATTGTTTTAAGGTAAGTTTAGGTTATAATGAAATATTAAATATATAAATACGTTCCATCAGATGGGTATCTGAACCTCAGTATGTCAGCACAACAGAAGGCGCGTAGGAAATAAAAAAGTCACATTCACCAAAATGGGCATCAATAACATAAAGATGAGATGAGTCAGCTGTGTATAATTAATAGGTGTTGGATATCGAACCTAAAAAAGAATCTTAGTGTATTTGTACATATTTTAAAGACTTGAAAGTCATTGAATTCCGAAATTTTAAGAGTGCCTCCAGGAATCAGTTTCACACAATCTTATCATGTATTTCGTTATGTCAGAGTCATAATATGTTAAGAAATAAACAAAATTATTATTATTCCTGTTTATCTCATAAAGCACACCTGAAATGGCGGAAGCATACGTGACATCAAGTCATGACTCACATGTACGGTACCTTTCAGGTGAATTGAAATTTTATCACTTATTCGTATATCCTCACATAAAATAGGTAGCAAAATACAGATATTCCGGGATATGTTGCTTAAGAGACCAATTAAAAGATACCCTAACACCTTGTAATAAGCATAGCTCGTTAGTATTCGTAACACGTATTCCAAGCAGAAAGTTCTCCGAATTAGTTGTTGGAACTCATATTGCTTCTGCAACGTGCGTTTGTTAGAACAATCGAGTTTGCGATAACAGCTAACAGACAGACAGACTACGTAGAGACGTTAAGGATAGCAAATGTTCGAAGTAGTAAATGTTTATGATAAGATGACCATTTGATTTGATCTTGATATCGTAGACTGAGGCTATTTATGGAGTATTTTAAGGAATTTGTAGATAACCAAATATTTGCACAAAAAGGATGAAACAGTATGTGAAATTACTGGTAATTGTGTGTAATATTTTATGACAAAAAACATTAATAATAACTTATTCTGATACAGTTAATGAGTACATATCTAATTTTGGTGTTTCTTTTAATTTCTAGTTTGTGTTTTGTTTTATATTTATGTAGCGAGCAAACAGCATATGGGGTATAATTTCCTCATATTCCGCAGCGCATATACGGGATTGTCTTTTTAAAATTAACATAGATGCAGTACAGCCAAAACGCCCCATAAATAAATAAAGTGCCTCAGTTATAGAATAGAATCCTTGAATTTGAATCTATCTTACGTTGTTATAAATTCAACAGCACCAACGGTCTCTGAAATTGTGTGCCTTGTATAATGAATGAATTCACCTACGAGTAGGATCTTCTTACTCAAGATTCAGATAAGGCTAAAAGCCCACTAGCTTTCGGGCAGTCGAAGCGAATCTATGAAATTCACGTGCGGAGACATCAGCAGTCAATTAAAATATTGATAGGGCATTCTGAATACGGTGAACGAAAACATCGTGAGGGAGCCTGCGTATGCCTGCGAAGAGATTCAAAGGTTAAAGTCGGCCAATCCGCACTAGGCCCGCGTGGAGGACCAAGGCCTATACACCTTTAAGGTAGCTCGTGACCCTTAGTGGAGACGTTTAATGAGCTGTCGATGATTCTAAATAGCCCGTGGTGCATTTAACTATGTCGCAAGTTTACTTTAAAATTTCCAACATAATATCTTTACTTGAACAGTGTTATTCCACATCTGTACTAAGAGCTGACTCTAGATATTAAATTATATAGCGCGATATGGGGTGGTTGAAACATTTATCGCTTAGATCAACACTAACAAAAATTCTCATTTTACGAGAAGAAAAATCGAACGTCACCCTGCAACTCAAAATTGTGTATCTTCTGCTGTCTAATTCTTATGAATAAAAAACCCAGCTTGATCAGAATACTTCGATTCCCCATTTGATATATTCGTAGTTCTGTCACATTGAAAACGTAAATAATAAATATCAACTGACATTCCTACAGCGCCATCCAGTAACAAACTAAGCATTTAGCCTGTAATATGAGTTCTAAACTATGTATAAACATGCTCATTATATTATTTTTTGTAAATACATTTGTACATATGATACATAGAAAAACATCCAGACCAATACCAGCTAAAATGTGTGTGTGCATGAAACATAAATGTTTGTTCTTCCCGAGGATGGAACCCGAAATTCTTGGTGTAAGAGCCGACTTCTCAACCACTTACACCACATTGGTCGACAAAACAATATTTTGAATATACCACTAGCTTGAATAGACTTGTATAATTAGAATTCCACAATACATCTGCACCTAGAGCCGACTCAAGATCTTGAATTAATGAGAATAATTAAAAACGAAACGAAGCGTTGGCTGACCCCCAACCAGATGGACTGATGACCCGGTTAAGGTGGCGGGTAGCAGATGGATATCAACTTTAAAGATCGGTCCGCGTGGAAATCATTAGGGGAGGCCTTCGTTCAGCAGTGGTCGTATTAAGCTGTAATGATGAATAAGAATTCGACTAGGTACTCGTATTTCAAAAATTGCAAACACAGCACTAAACGGCAGTTCTTGTTTGAAATCTCGAAGAATCGTGGAACATTCCCGATCCCGGTTTACAAGGACTGCCACGAGGGTTTACGTGCTGCCGGCATCACATTAATCTTGTGACCTCGACGTTTCTGCGATCTCCCTGGAAATACTTGACTGAAACATTTACTTGGTTTAAGGAGAAATCGTGTCTTGGCTGAAGGATATTTGCAGAGATTTTATGTGTATTTGTTATTGATAACCCAAAGGGTTGTTGACACTGACAACTACACCAAGGGTTCAGGATTTGATTCCCGGGGAGTACACTCAATGTGTGCTTCTATTTATAATTTGCAATTATTTCAAAAAAGTGTATGTAAATAACATATATGTTATATTACCCGTTTATTAATCGTAAGCTTAGTTTAAAGCAAGATGGCACTGCGTGAACGTTTGTGGATTTTAATTATTATTTTAATTCTACTTCATAAATTCGAGTATTATAGGTGTCTTAAAAGCTTATTTAAAACAAACTTACTAGAAGCGCAATCATGAAGAATCGTCAACCAAAAATGTCTGAGCCGCACTTACACATACTTATATTCTCGGAGTCTTGTTCCTCGGAGCTTATAGTATTGTTATAATTTTAACAAAAATTACTCATTTGAAGTTTGACCGTAACTCGTCATAAAAGAACACAAAATTAAAAGCACGAGCTCAGTACTATAAGTCATTATGACATTTGATGAGCGTCAGTTTGACGTTGACTCATTTAACTCTCGATTTTATTACATATAAACCTGGAATTAATTCAATTTTAGTAGAAATTTCTTGGGTGATTTCAAAACACATGAATTAGGAGGCATCAATTCATAAATATTTAAATTAATACTACTTTGACGACCCATTTAGTGTTGCGGTTGAGATGTAGACTGTAACACCATGGGTTCCGGGAACGATCCCCGGGAAATACAAACATTTGTGTGCATGAACATGTCTGTTTGTAATGGTCTGGGTGTTTTCTATGTATAATATGTATGTATTTACAAAAAAAATATTATATAAGTATGTGTATCCGTTGTTTAGTACCCATACTACAGGCTTCACGCTTAACTTGGGGCTAGATAACTCTATGTGTTAAAAAAAATATATATTATAGGCAAAACTTGTTTAAACTAGTATTTCCAGTTATTAAATTACTCAATATTGATAATTCTATAAACTCTCAACGCAGGCATTAATTCGGACCAAATACTAGGCCAATATATGTGACTGGAATACACTTCCAGCAACGTTCCTTTAACTCGGAATTTTAAACATTTGCCGACTCCTTGGTCAAAAGAATAATAGAGATTTTTTTAGAACGTTGGCTCGACATTGCTTGCGGTTGCAATGGAATGGGGACATTCCTCCCTAAGATATTGTGGAAACAATTACCACCTACTACAATTTTCTAGGGCACTGCGTATTTTAAACTGGGCTACATTTTTACAAATATGTTGCATGTAGTTTTTAATCTTTCAATATGCGTCATCAGCTCATTCAATGTCTCAAGTGAGGGGCATAAGCCTACCCGTAGAGGGTGTATAAGCCTTAGTCGTCCACGCGGGCCCAGTGTGAATTGGCCGACTACACGCACAATCTTTTGAATTTGCTTCGTAGGCGTGTTTGTCACGATGTTTTCCTACACCGTGAGTGTCTGATAAACGGACTTATAATTTTCGAAAGTTCGAAAGTACATTGGTACGTGGAGGGTTTAAACCTGCACCCTCCAGATAGGAAGGCAACAGTCCACACCATTAAGCCGCCGACGCTCTCTTTCTCTCTCTTTCAATATACAATCATTATCAACACGATAGTGGTCTATTTCCGGGACCACAGGGAGCAAGCTCTGTTATTTACTAATGAACTATATTTATTTTATGTTATAGGAAGCAAACGAGTAAGAAAGTCACCTGATGGAAGGTCATCATCTACGTCCATGAACAATGGATACAAGTAGTGTTACCGGTACCTTGTTTACCTTTTTTTTATTTAAAAATACGCTCTTTTCTTTATGGTTCCAATGTCATAACTTTCAGCTATTACCGCTGCTGGAAGATCGTTTCATATAAGCAATGTGCGTGGAAAAATGTTGCGTATGAGTTGAATAGTACTGGAACGCCAACCATCAAGATGATGAAGATGTAACTTCATCTTATGGTGGGTAGCGAAGCGGGAAGTATCGAACAATTATTTGGAACACAATGGCACAAAAGGACTGCTTGTTCTACATGAAAATGTTTCTTAAATAATTAAATAAAATAATGCTGTTCATATAAGTTTTTCAGAATTACACTATCAAACATTTCAGGGCGCTGTCTTGTTCATGTCAGTAGTAGGACTAACAGTCCAGACAAATACGAGTCAGGACTCGTATATTCTGCCATCCACATCAGTAATTTATGAAGCACTTTAGAGCTATTAGCTTCGAAAATTTTGCTTCGAGGACTGCAGGCCGATCGCGTTATTTTAAACGAAACGTTTCGATTATAATATGGATTATATACGATATCCTTCGGTTCCTGTTATACTTGACATTTTAGATATTCGGTATTTACGTTAAGGTTCAATTTCGTCTGAACTCGCTGTCAAATGATAAGCGCGATACGAAAATTGACCAAAAGTTGTACTTCGGTCAAAGTGTAGTTACGATATAGCTGATAGAAACAAAATAAAATAGATTAATATTATCTTACATTCAAGGGATCGATATTCAATCTTGTTATCATTGTAATAAGATTCTGAGTAATAGATTAATGTTCCAATAATAGTGTTACTATAGTTTCTGTGTAAATAGCTTTCTAAAACAATTACATTACCCTATTTCAATAATGGTATTGTCATATATGAGACAGGGACCTTATTGTACATACAAACAACATCATGAGGCGGCGACGGACTATATATTATACAATCAATTTACTATACTAATGTTTTGGTAATGGCTTGAACGTAACTATTATAAATTTATGATTGTATATAATTTTCACGAAGAACGAAAAGACAGTCTCTCTTTGATTTATTTACATGTAAAATATATCTAATGGATCAGCAAGTTGAAGTGGCAGTAGGCTGATCACGTATGTCGCAAAACCGATGGCCGTTGGAGCAGACGAGTTCGCAGTGGAGACCGCGTTTCGGCAAGCGTAGCGTAGGACGCCCTCCGACCCCATGGACCGACAACTTGCGAAAGGTCGCTGGTGGAGGCTGGATGAGAAAAGTGGAGGACCGGGATATCTGGCGCAAAATGGGGGGAGACCTATGTCCAGCAGTGGACTGCGATAGGTTGAATAGAAAAATATCTACTGTATAGTAGAATGATGTACTATTCCGCAATGCACCAACCCGCTGAAATTCAAGATAAATGCTGCCTTTTCCGCAGTAATTTCAAGTTTTCTACTGAATGTAACCAGATGTAAAGCTAAAATTGCTCTCCCGAAACCACAGAGAAGACACAAAAGTAAATTAGGAACAGTTTTACAGGAACAGTAATTCCGATGGTCGCAGTCATGAAAAAAAAAATTAGTAGGCGGGGGGCCTTCTATGCATTAAGTAACTATGCCTTGAATACGTTTAATAAAAAAGATCATCATCATCAGCTCATTAAACGTCCCCACCGAGGGAGATATTACGTAAGTACGTATGCAATTTCTTAATAATATTTCAATTTGTCATATTAAATAATAAATAAATAAATATTCACTGACATTCACACAGCGCCATCTAACCCCAAGTTAAGAGTGAAGCCTGTATTATGGGTACTAAATAACGGATATATATACTAATATAGGTTTCTTTTTGTAAATACATACATATTATACATAGAAAACACCCAGATTATTACAAACAGACATGTTCATGCACACAAATGTTTGTACTGCCCGGGGATCGAACCCGGAACCTTTGGTGTTGCAGTCGACCTCGCGACACCAAATGGGTCGTCAAATTGTATTGTAGAGCATTTTACTAGCAAAGCCCTTTTGTTTGATACTCATAATGAGTGAGCTTAGAAAAAAATATATGAAATTAGCTATTTTACGGTAGCGGCCATCTTGGATTTAAAAATGTCTTATTCTGAAGTATTTACCTAATCAAGCCCTTTCGTTTGACATCCATGTGAAGAGTTTGTGCAAAAATTAATAAGTCCGCCATTTTGTGGGGACGGCCATCTTTGACCAATTCTCATCAAACATAGCTAAGAACACCCTCGCCATGTTTACCTTACAAACAAATAAAAACAATACTAAAATCGTTCGGAAGCTACAATGCCACGGACCGTCGTTTTTGCGTCGGGGATTAAAACTAAAAAAATTTGAAATGCGATACGAATACAAAATGTATGCTTTGATGACTAAAAGGAGAGGCTCAATGAAATTAAGACTACTGAAATAAATTATGGTAGTTTGCAGGGTAGGCTGGCTTTGGATACAGAAGACCAATCCATACTATTAACTATTTTGATTTTGAAATTAAAAAGTACTTGCAAAATAAGCATCTACGTAATTTCATCTGGGATTTATTTTAATACTTCCTTAGATAGCCTTTCAAGGTTCATTGGACAACTTCAACCAGACAAAATGCTGTCAACATTAAAAAAAACCGACTTAGTACTTCCAGAGTAGGGCTCGAACCAGGGCTTGCAGAAACAGTCATCTATTATGTTAAGGGTGAAAAGTATCTGGGTTAGTGTCTGTATTATGTCACAGAACGAATGGCTGTTGGAATAGATGTATTCTGGAGTGAAGACTGCGACTTTGCAAGCGTAGCTTAGGACTCCCTCCGGCCCGAGATGGGCGGACGACTTTCGAAAGGTCGCTAGTCGAGGCTGGATAAGAAAAGCAGAGTACCTGGATATCTAGCGCAAATTGAGCGAGATCTGTCTGGTAGTGGACTGAGAAAAGTTTTAGAAACCGTTACATTAGTTTTGATTTAATCATCATCAGCTCATTAAACGTCCCCCACCGAGGGGCACCAGCCTACCTGTAAATGGTGTATCGGCCTTAGTCGACCACGCGGGCCCAGTGCGGATAAGCTGACTTCATGCACAACCTTTGAATCTCTTCGCAGGTTTCCTCACGATGTTTTCCTTCACCGTAAGAGCGTCGGATAACGTACATACAATTTTAAAAACGTGGCAGGATTTGCACCTGCACCCACCCGGTCGGAAAGCTACACTACACACCATTGAACCACCGACGCTCTAAAATATCAAATTAAAATCACAAAAATGTCAGATTTTGTACAAAGTGAAATTACCGGGTATAAGAGACCTAACAACTGTTGTCTCGAGTGACGGGCGCAGTACGGCATTGGTGGAGAATAATAACTGTTTATCAGTTGTTGGTCTCCTTAATGCCGCTCTGTCATGGTCAGGCGTATCACTTACCATCGGTGAGCGTTCTGACCGTCCCGTTCACTTCGTAACATAAAAAAGAAAACTTGTTTGTGGCAACTTTGTAGTGGTGTGGAACCTTTTCAAACACGTGTTTGATGAATAATGCTTAAGTTTCAATACGTGAAGTAAATTTCAGTTTATATTGTTTGTAACAATAGATTCGTTATCAGGCAACCTTAACTTAAAGGCTTTATGTTCATATAACGTAATTAAATGTTAAAACTGTGTTTTGTGCCAATAAATAAAAAATACGATTAAAAAATATGTAGTTGGGGTAGGTCTTCGGCCTTCGCTTATCTGAAAGTTGTGTTGTGTTTGTAGAAATAATAAATACTTACTTTTTCTAAGTTTTTTATATTCATTTATTCTGAGTAACACAGCAACAACGACTCTAGTACTAAGCTTTCGAAAAAAATGTCTAGGGTGGCACTGACAAAATTGTTTTAATATATAGACGCAGAGACAGCAGAGTTTTAACGAATTTACTCCATAAAACTAGGATAAAAGTGACTTGCCGTGATGTTGAGGATGGAATGCAAAATACGATTTTAGGGCTGCCAATTGCGACGATTATTATATTTATATGTTGTTTCTCTTTTTACAATGGGTGGGCCAGCGTTAAATTTTCAACGCTTAAATTCGACGATGTCCAGGATCCTGACCTACAAAAAACGTAGGTACTTACTATCGACTTGAAACATTAAAACGGGATATACATAAGCCGGCAATTTTTCAGCGTCATAGTATTAAAAATAAGAATAATATACCACATATTTAACTTAAATTCAATAGAAAAAAAAACTAGTTGACAACCCTACGATAAAAGTTACCGCGTCGAAACGTTTCAGTGTCCGGTGCAGGTGTGACGTTAAATACCGTTGCGTATAAATCAAAAATAATAAAAATGGCCGCTTACATTTTAGGTGCGTAAAGCAAAAATTCGATGTTACCTTTAAAAATACACACTCGAGCTCTTTCATCGAATAAAATATGGTACTGTTAAAGGTAATGTAAATATATTAATTTTATTTGTGAAGTAATATTGTATTCATTAATTTTATTGAACAAGTAGTAAACGGGCATACAGTTTGCCTGATGGTAATCAATGATATTCTGTTTATATAAAGGTAGATACGCCACCCGTGCCTCAAATACGAACCGCCGAAAAGAGTACAGTTTGGACTCTTTTGTTTAGGTAAATGTGTTCGAAATTCGAAATATGTGTATGTGTGCTGTCACTGCATTCGGAACACTTTTTTCGATTGTTTTGTGAGCATATCACGAATCCATACTTTTTTACATCATTGATGGTAATTGACACTGCTACCGGAAAATCGTTACTGGCCCTTTAATAAAGTGACACTTTTTTCTAAGGACGCTATGAATACTTCAAAAAGCTAACACGTACAATATTATACATAAGTCATGGACGTATAAAAAAATCAAACGGAGTCATGCTAACATCAAAAGTGTGTCAAAATTCGGCTAGTTTTTGCATGGAAAACAATGATGTAAATAAGTACGGATTCGTGATATGCTCACAAAACAATCGAAAAAAGTGTTCCGAATGCAGTGACAGCACACATACACATATTTCGAATTTCGAACTCATTTACCTAAAAACAAAAGAGTACAATCTGTAGTCTCGGGTCGTTTTTGAGGCACGGGTGGCGTATCTACCTTTATATATACAGAATATCATTGATGGAAAACCACAAAATATTAAAACATACAAGCCTGAAATTATGTTAGGAAAAATCTAATAACAGCATGGCCTGTATTGCAAAAACCGCAGTGAACAAAAGGAAAACAATCCGGAAATTACGTATCATAGGTAATTGAACAATTTGATTCCATATTTTTAGTCTAAAAGTAGTACAAAATTTAAAATATTTGTCGAAATTACATCATAGACAGCAGCTGTCACCTTGGGAACACATATGACACATTATGTCTTAATGACAGCCCGTCCGTATTTTATTTTATACGTCCATGACACAACCATAGTGAATACTTCGAAAAAATTGAAAGCGCATCACAGACAAGACATAGAGGATACAGAAACAAATACTGGACGGCCGTTCCTACGCGACAACTCGTATAGCTTTAGAGTTGTTTCGTTTTGCTCGCAGAGACAGTTTACTGTTTTGATGTGGGAGGTCAGAGGTTAAATCCACAGTTGCTATTACCGCTACTATGGTATCGTCTATTCTTGAGAAGATAATACACGAAGTATATCGGAAATACAATAAGCGAAGACACGCTTGTATGTTTGCCAAAACGCAGGGTGATTTTTAATGATGTTCGAGAAGTAACACGGAGTACCATCTGCGGTCGCCACTAGCCTGGTGAACCTCTGAAGGCAATCAGCAATAAATTAAATGGAAACAAAGAAATATTGCGATGTAAATTTTGCTGTTTCAATGACATAACATTTTAAATGTAATTATAGTAAAAAAATACTTAACAAAAGACGAATTCTGGAATGGACTTCACAAGCCGAGGACCAACAACTTATGAAAGGTCGCTAGTAAAACCTGGAGCAAAAAAGCGGAGGACCGGGATATTTAGCACAGCATGGAGACCCATATCCATTATTGGTCTGTGATAGGTTAAAGAGGCAGTCACCAAATGGAATAGAATATTTTTACCGAAAGCGCCTCAGTGGCCTTGACCCAAGAAAACAGTAATATGCAAACTGAATATAAAACTACTACTTCATCTTACCATTTGAAACAATCATTAATTACACATATTTCTTTTCATCACTAACGAAAACATATAGTATCGGTGTGAAATCGGCAGCAAGTACTCGTTACGATTCGAAACGAACGTTTTTCTATTTCTAACAGCGTATACTACAATCAGGGTTTGCACTCCCGTTGAGGTGAGGTTGAGGTTGAGGGTGGTTATGACCCTAAAGCTCAGATAAACAGAATTAACCACGAACCTCAGGAAACCGAGAAAAATGCTAAAAGCACGTTATCTTTCTGTTTGCAGTCGCTATTGTATTTGAGAAAAATAATTTTTGCTTTTATATGCTTCTACAATTCAATGCAAAGATTGTTTGTGAATGTAAGGAGACCTAACATATTTCCAGGACCCAGGTCAACTTTATTTGCTCGTGTTTAATGATGTCAAACAAAGAATGACGTTCTGTTAAACCTTTAACTTGACTTGGTAAACTTAAGTTTGTATATAACGTAATTTGAATTTGCAGCTTGAATTACTAATGCACAGATGTTAAATAGAAGCAACAGTAAATAGTCGTATTGAATGAAGTGGATTTTAAACTTTTGGATCAAAACTCTTGTTTAGCTTGATGAATTCATAAATGAATGATTGTATACATTAGTTAAAAAATAAAATTTATAACATTTATATCTATTACTCTTTTTGTGTCAGAAGCTATTCAAGAAATGACTTTTACTGGACTTTTTAATGTTTTGATAGATTCACCAGACAAGTGGTGGTAGATTAAGTTAATAAGACGCTGAAGATGACCAAAATGTGGTCAGACCAAAAAGACATTTTACGGTTAAATAAAGTTGAATTTACAATCGTGAGGTTCGACTCAAACACATCGTCGTTAACTGCAATACCCCGAAACCGTTACGAGCTAGCGTTTTAAAAATAGCTAAAATCGCAACAACCACGCCGACTGCGGCTCGCCGAGGTTTTAATTAAACATCGCGAATTGTTAGTGGATTGACGGTTCACGATTGGTAAATGGTGAGATGGGAGCCTGAGGATCTGAGTGGCAGCCTGGCAGGCAGTTTTTGTTGCAGACCAATATTAGGCATGCCAATGCTCACAAACGTGACGTGTAATGGTATAAAACGAGTTGTAACTGTAACTACCGTGATGTCACTTTTGAGTGATTCAGAGCACAAATTATGTACTGATAGTGTTTATAAAAACAGTTAAAATGTTCCACAAGACATGTTTATTCTTTCACACTTTACAAGAGAATCCATCAACTGCATGCTTACAATCAGTATTTATACCCTTTAATCGGAAGTCAACATTATAAATTTACTAAATAATCAGTGCCCTTACTGTAATTTAGACTTAAGATGTCTAACTTTGTATGTGTTTGGCACTGAACAAAATGATTTTATCATTATTTTTTTATCAAAAGTATGCATAAAGTTGGCGCCACTGCACCACTCCCGGTTGAATAAATGTTATATTGAGACTATTATATTTCGATACAATTTTTACAAAATATTTTAGTACAAGCATAAGCCATTTGACAACTTAGTTTGAACAGTAATTTTATAAAAATTTACGATTGCACGAGCGAGGCTTTTCTAGTGTCTTTTATCATTGTGAACGGAGCCTAAACCTGGTGTTTTTGTACAAAAATCTCGTTAACTATTCCGCAGAATGCTTAACGAGCTGGTAAGATTTGCTCTCAGCAAGTCCTGAAAGCTAAAGACTTAAACCATACATCTTCATGGTTAACGCAATAACTCAGCGCATTGTACACGGAATTATACGAAACCGATGAAAGATCGCCTCGGAGCGATCGTAAACTAAAAATAATAAAACGCAATTGTACTGCGACCTCATAATTCGACACAATCACCGTTCCCAGTGAGTCGCAAATAATCGTTATTGCCGCGTATATTTTAAAAGTGGCCACGCAGACAATAAATTGGAGACAATGCGAAAACCAACTTGATTTATGTATGATTTTTGTTTCCATTATACAGGTGATATTACTGACTACTTATCATGCGTTGAAGCACGCATCAGTTATTAAATATACGGCAAATTATGTTCGTGTGGCATCGGTGGCTCAATGGTGTAGACTGTTGCCTTTCGATCGGGAGGGCGCAGGTTAAAATCCAGCCACGTGCCACAGTCTATATGTAAGTTATCTGACGCTCTTACGGTGAAGGAAAACATCGTGAAGAAACCTGTGCACACCTGCGAAGAAATTCAAAGGTTGTGCGTGAAGTCGTCGAATCCGCACTGGGCCCGCGTGGACGACAAAGCCCTATATCTTTTCCCGTTACGGGTAGGCTCATGCCCCTCGATTAGGACGTATAATCAGCTGATGATGTTGTTGTTCGTAAAATTCAATATTCTGCTGCAACTGTTGTGTGCTTTTAGTAATAATAAATAAATAAATATCCACTGACATTCACACAGCGCCATCTAGCCCCAAGTTAAGCGTTAAGCCTGTATTATGGGTACTAAACAACGGATAAACATACATATATAGATATATATATTTTTGTAAATACATACATATTATACATAGAAAACACCCAGACCATTACAAACAGACATGGTCATGCACACAAATGTTTGTACTGCCCGGGGTTCGAACCCGGAACCCTTGGTGTTGCGGCCGACCTCTCAACCGCAACACCAAATGGGTCGTCAAAGTAATAAATAATGGTCTATGCAGGAAATTCTGGCCATACATTAGACGCCGTAGGTTTCACTCTCGGAACTAGACTCCTCCGAAGTTCCACTGCATGGGGAAACCATTTCGTGGAGTGAAGTTAGCAATCATTTAGCGATCAAATTTACCATATGCAATCTCTTTTCTTTTAAGTTATGTCAAAACGAATAAGAAAATTGATTGTTTTAGGTTATCTCTTCTCATTAAAATTTATAAATGGTAGACATATTTTTTCCTTAAATATTTATTTTAATTACTTATGGTTGTTTTGTTATAAGTCCATATTATTTACCACCACAATATTTTTCAATGATTCTAAGGTAACTTGAATATAGATATAAAGCATATACCTTATAGTAGAATAAATATTGTTTTATTAATTGGAGCTAGAAAAGTCCCTTTCACCTATATACAATCACTATAAACTCCTCAAACTTTGAATCAAAATTTCACAGAGAAGCTGGACTTTATTAAGTTTGCCTCATGAACTTGTTCATATTAGTTCAGATTCAAACTAGTCAAGGAACTAAGGATACTCAGATGCAAATAAACAGAAAGCAATTTTAAAAAATATTTTTATATATTTAACGAAACAATCCAAAAATTAAGCAACACTACTTTGAGCAGTAAACATTTGATTAGTAGTTTTAGAGATAATCATTAAAAACAAAATATACTTTATTATGTTTCTTTACAGAAACTTTTTGGAGTTGCGAGTTACTAAGCATCACTCGGCCTGAAATAAAAACTAGAAAAAAAATCTAGAAAACTATTGGTTGCTTTTTTGATTTTGCACAAACTACTTAGTATTAAGTCCGCCACCACAATATTTAGCGTGTCAAAAGTAAGAATAGACAAACGCGCTTACAGAAATTTATAAACCAATCGAATCATCGATCTCGACCATCAAGAGCGTCAGTGGTCAATGGTGTGGACTGTTGCCCTTCTACCGGGTGGGCTGAGGTTAAAATCTCGCCACTTTCCAAATTATAAGTACGTTATCCGACACTTTTACGGTGAAGGAAAACATCGTGAGGAAACCTGCGGCACGCCTCCGAAGAGATTTAAATTTTGTGCGTGAAGTCGGCCAATTCGCACTGGGCCTGCGTGGATGACTAAGGCCTAAACACCCGCGTACGGGTAGGCTCGTGCCCTTCGGTGGGGAAGTTTAATGAGCTGATGATGATGATCATCGACCTCGTATAAAACTGCGTCATCGAGCTCAAATGTCAAATATAAACACAAAAGGTTCGCTATCCACCTTACCCGTATGTGCTATGCCCAAGAATCTGCAGCTCCACATACTTGCATATAATTCCGTAGCGGGCTCAATGCCGCCTGTAATGAGCCCGTCGCTAATGAACGCGCGCTAAACAATGATATTCTGTATATATAAAGGTAGATACGCCATCCGTGCCTCAAAAACGAACCGCCAAAGAGAATACAGTTGTAGGCTCTTTGTTTAGGTAAATGTACGCTCATTCAAAATATGTGTATGTGTGCTGTCGCTGCATTCGGAACACTTTTTACAGTTGTTTTGTGAGCTTATCACGAATCTATACTTTTTTCATCTTTGGCCTTAAGCAGCCGTTCTCGCAATCACTATCATGTTAATTACTTTATTCAAGATTTAAGTAGCCTGCCGGGATTGACGTGGGTATCACACGTGCTCATTTTCTCCGTGCTAAAATTGGATGTGGAATTTGTTTGTTGATTTTGGGGAGGGAAACTTAGAAGATTCTATTTCCATGGATCTTTGCGTGGGCTCTTGCACACTATCATAAAAAGATCCGGGGAATTTAAGTGGAGATCAAACAATGCAAAATTGAAGTGTGACGTAGTAATTGTTGACTTTCTATATTTACAAATCAATTAGGAAAAAAATATGTATGTATTTACAAAAAAAATGGATGGATGCGGGCTGCTCAGGATCGGGATGGTTGGCGCTCTTTGGGGGAGGCCTATGTTCAGCAGTGGACGAATGTTGGCTGATTGATTGATTGATTACAAAAAAAAGTATATAAGTATGTTAAACCGTTGTTTAGTCTCCATATTACAGGCTAATGCATAGTTTGGAGCTAGATAACGCTGTGTAAATTTCAGTGGATATTATTATTTAATGAAGGAATCTTGTGAGGAGGCATTTCCTTTCTCTCTCTCTCTGTCTTTGACTTATTGCACACCAATATTTGAATTGACCTGATTATAGTAAACACTATTGTAATCACCCATTGACTACTAAAATATTTTTGACTTTAAGTCAAATCGTTTATAATATCGCAATATTTTATCAGCAATGGACTACGACAGTTCTCTCTCTCTCTTCCAAGCTTCTAGTTTAAAGCTCCCATTTAACCTTGCAAGAAAATGTATGCAACTACTTTTACAGACTATCTTGGCGCGAATCGTAGTCAACATGTTGTTACGGGTGATTACAAATTTAATTAAAAACAAGACGGCATATGCAATGAGGTTTTGTATGCCACGCTTACTTGGCCATAACGGGTTTAGTTTGCCGGTCATTATCATTCAACTGGCGGCAATTATACGGCTTTGAACAACACGAAATTAGCCGTTGAGACGCGCGGTATACACCGCTTTGAAGAACGGTGATCAAGATGACAAGCTGGTGTGTTGTGTGACGAACGCTTCTTTTTATGTCTCGGAACGGCCAATCGCTTACCTAGTTGTAAATGCTACTTCTGCCTATGACAGATGCAGTAATTATTTTCCATCAATACTGCCCTGCGCCCGTAACCCAAGACGACTGATAGTAGGTCTCCCATACCAATTTTTTTATTATTTTCTATAGGCAGACATTTGACCGCCATCTCACCTGATGGTTCGTGATGATGCGGCCGAAGATGGAATGGATGGAGGCATGAGCCTGTCCTGAAACAGCTTATTCAATCTTGCCTTAAAGACGACCAGGTTGTAATGATCGGAGAACACATTATTAAGTATTTTTACTAGCTACAGTGTCCCGATACACAGAAGAGCAATGCATACCTATTTCATGAAAAGATATCTGGCACTGCGGTGGTACCTACTTAAACGACTCAGTACCTTACCTCTCAATTTGTAACCCACCTTTTTACGTTACGTACCAAGAAGATATCAGAGTCGTTACGTGACTAGTGCATCGTCCATCTATGTGATTGCATTTCAGTAGGCATGAGTAATGAGTCTTGCGGTAGCTTGCATGACACTTAGAGCTTTAGTTATGGAGCGTAATCTGATGTCAGTATACGTATATAATGCCATTACTCCTTATGATCGAAGCTAGTTGAATGTACATTATAGACTCAATTACTGACAAATGGATAAATTAAAGTCCGTATTTCATGAGACACGATGAGGCATGAAAAGGCCGTCTGTCTCAGCTACAATCTTAGGATAACAGTCGTTTCCATCAATCCGCATTGCGATCCATGGTGGTTAGGTCCTAATGTTCCCATAGCTAGCTGTGCGGGAAGGTTGAGATAATACTGTGCAATAGACAAAATGGGAAATAGCCAATTATATATATATATATAAACCCTCCCTTAAATGACTTCACTTATTTAAAAAATATTACGTTATCCGACGCTCTTACGGTGAAGGAAAACATCGTGAGGAAACCTTCATGCACGCCTGCGAAGAGATTCGAAGGTTGTGTGAAGTCGTCCAATCCGCACTGGGCCCGCGTGGACGACTAAGGCCTAAACACCCTATACGGGTAGGCTCGTGCCCCTCGGTGGGGACGTTTAATGAGCTGATGGTGATTTAAAAATCTGCGTCAAAATTCGTTACCTAATTTTTGGCCAACGCACAGCCCAAACCACTGGACGGATCGGACTGAAATTTGAAGGCATCCGCTAAGAAAGGATTTTGATAAATCTTACACCCTCCTTACCTTTACCTTACCTCTTATAGAGGATAAAATATGGGATGTACGTTTGTATGAAATTTTGACAAATTTTAAACCGATCGGGCTGAGATTTTGCATGCCTATAGCTTCTATGTCTTAGATATCCCGTAAGAAATTATTTTAAAAAATGCCACTTTTAAGGAGATAAAATGAACTGCAACTAAAGATCGGAGCTACTATGATGAAGACGGTCGCTTAAATATATGACGTAGGCATCCCCTAAGAAAAGATCATGATTATTTCTTTATACATAATATAAATCCTCCCTTTAATGACTTTATTTATTTAAAAATCTGCATTAAAATTTGTAACCTGATTTTTGGTCTTATCAAAGCGGTTGTTATGGGTTTATCCAAAATGAGTTCACAGGCCAATACGCTTACGGAATTTGGAATGTTGTTAAAGTTTAATGGTTGCTTCTCTCTCGACAAGTCGAAATCACTGAAGCGCTTTTTCCAAAAATCAAATTATTTAAACTTTCATAATTGAATAAATCAATTTTGACTTTTACTTTGATCTGAACGTAACCCCCACCAAAAGTGAAGTTCTACAGCAGTCTTTAATAAACCTCGTTAAGGAAAGTCTTTAATTTTGGGTCCCTTAAAAATATACACATTGTAAATATCCCCTTCCATAGGATAAATCCCGATAAGCCCTTAAGAGAGTGGCAACAAAGCACCCCACGGTACTGTCAGTAATAAAAGTGACAAAATATTTTTTAATTTATCACAGTGGATTGTTGAAATTAAGTTAACTATTAATATTTTTTTCTTAAATTTTCGAATGTATGTTTTTCATTGGTTATCAAACTAGAAGACTCACTTTGTGGTAATTAGAAAGTTATAATCATGTACACAGTGATAACGAATGGGTCCCTCGTGGGGGTAGTTTATTTATTTTTCCCTCTCCCTATTTCAAGTTCTGCAATACACTCATCCATCCGAGTTACGAGTTGCCATGGGTATAAATATAATTTACCGTCACGGGTCTGCTCGTTTGCCTGCCTATGAAATAAAAAATATAGAGCTATTATTTTCATAGCAATTGAAATAAAAAACAACATTTATTAATAAATAAACTAAGAATACGCATTCCTATTAAGCGCGGGAATGCTGCCAGTGTTTTGGGAACCCTGCCTCGTTCGGACGCACTTTTCGGTTTTATTACATAACATATTTTATATTTCATATAGTAGTTACCTTTTTAATTATTATATATAATTTTGTTGTACCTTTATTATAATTTAGTTAATAAATAAATACACACTAACATTCACACAGCGCAGCGCAGCGTAAATGTTAATATAGTCTTTAGTGTTTCCATCACAATAGCCTAAGCTACATAAACCTGATTCATTTAGTTATATTTATAATAAATAAACTTATTTCTTGAAAATAAACATTCCAAAAGATAAAGTTGCACTTTTGTAACTGAATGTACATTAACGAATAGGGTGCATGATTAGATTCGGTACATTTGATTATTGGTACAGTCGCGTGCCGATTTGGTTTCGATATAGCCGACCGTGTATTATGTAGGGTCTTAACTTGCATGGGCAAATTTGTAATGCATGGTTCCCTTCCGAATCGAAACACCCATTCATCGAACATGTAACTAAACCTCTATTGATGGATAATGTGACAAAAGCTTTGCAGGTCACATTGCTTTGTCAAGATGGCGTGCCACATTTTATTTACGAGTCATTTATAATTATATGTTGGGAATGTTGGGATATAGGTAAGTTGACAACAGAAAAAAATAAAAGGAAATATGAACTTTCTTCCGTTTTAAAAGAGTTTTTTGTTTTCATGTACAGCGAAGCGTAGGCCGAACCCTAACCAGATGGACGGATGATCTGGTTAAGGTGGTACCCGCCACCAGATGGATGTCAACTGCAAGGAATCGGTCCGCGTGGAAATCGTTAGGGGAGACCTTCGTTCTGCAGTGGACATAATTAGGCTGTTATGATGATGATGATGAAAGTACAGGACGGTCAAGAACTGATGGAAAGTGATACGCCTGACCATAACAGAGCGGCATTGAAGGAGACCAACAATTAATAGACAGTAATTATTCTCCGTCAATGCCGCACTGCGCCCGACACCAGAGACAACAGATGTTAGGTCTCTCATACCCGGAAAGTTTATGACACACAAGTGCCTCATCTTGAACACAAAAATGCGTAACACTCCTATTTCATGAACGGTATCTGGCACTGCGGTGGTACCTACCTAGACGACTCAGTATCGAGTCTACCACCTAGTAATTTACTAAGATTTAAGATGACTTCCAGGAAAACAAAACTAGTGTAGATTAATTAAGCATTTAATACGCCAAAAGTATCGTGGGTCACATTTCATTTTACTTTTCAGTATAGCAGTCCATTTGGTACGGGTATTACGAACTTATAAATAAAAAGGTTAAAAATAAAAGTTCACAGTGTATTAATGAAAATTTTGTATTAAAAAAAATTAAAATCGTATAATTAATTACAAAGATAACAACAGATACTCGAACAAGCGATAATTTACATCTAGGTTTATGAATTGAACATTCATGATGATATGTCGATTGTAGTTTACATGTTATTATCATTATAATGATAATTAATTCGAATTAATACTAGCCAAATAGATAAAATAATGCTGTATAATAATGGTGATAAACTTATCGACAAACATCAATATGTGTAAATAAAGCAGATGAAGCAAAAGATAATGTCTAAATAAACCGGATAAAATACAAGTGATATGAAGGATTTCGTTCTATTGATTAGCTTTTTACCCATTACTGCTGTAAATAACATGAAAATATTTTAATTGTTGTGATCTATTTTTTTGTATGACCGTTGGTGGCTCATTGGTGTGGACTGTTGCCTTCCGATTTAGAGGGTTCAAATCCCGTCTCGTACCATTATCTTAATTTTTTAAATTATTATGTACATCCGATGTTCTTACGGTGAAGGAAAACATCGCGAGGAAACCTGCACTCACCTGCGAAGAGATTCAAAGGTTGTGCGTGAAGTCGGCAGCACTAAGCCACGACTAAGGCCTCAGAGATTACCCGGAATGAACAGATAGACAGACAAACATTTTAAAACAATCTTATTTTGGTGTATGCTCCGTATATATATTCATATATATATTGCAGAAATAAACAGTAATTCCAATATTACAAACAGACACTCCAATTTATATGGATATATGGATTTATATGTATGGATATATTAAAATAAATAAGCTTTAATATTATATTGTTCAATGAGCTGGTCCGCGTGCGGGGTAATGGAGAGATAGACATCTTAGCGATAAAAAGCGATATCTTCAGCCTTAATGACTTAGGAAAGCTATTAATTGTAAGTTTGTTAGTACTCTGTTTTTTCTTTTTTCCAAATATTATTATAGCCTATATATAAAAAAAAGTCCTGAAATTACGCTGTGTACACCGTCTCTGGGCTACAGTCCTGTCCAGTCAACTGTTTTATTTTAATGTGTTTCATGCAAAGACTGTATTCTGTTTGTGTACCATAAATAAATAAATAAATAGTGTCTTAATTAATGGCTTGATGCTTTGTACAATTAGATCATATTCCTTCAAAATGATATTAACTTTATTTACTCATAATTATCATGAAATGCGTATTCCAAACTATTTGTCAACAAAGCATATTTACTGGCCAGTTCTCTAATTAGTAGCGGTTGGTCTCTCCAAATAAACTCATGTCAACTTATTACGGAATATTATATGTTTTGGGGCATGTCACACAGTTGTTTGGTATTCAAATGAAATTATGAACTAGTTTCCCATCCTCCCGCGTTAGAATGTAACCAAATAATGATGTTGTTGTTGTTGATAATTAACGATATATGTATTCGTCGGTGGCTCAATGGTGTGGACTGTTGCCCTCCTACCGGAGGGCTGAGGTTCAAATCCCGCCGCGTACCAATGTGTTTTCGAATTTTCAAATTATATGTATGTTGTCCGATGCTCTTACGGTGAAGGAAAACATCGTGGGAATACTGCGCACGCCTATAAAGAAATTCAAAGATTCTGCGTGAAGTCGGCCAATCCGCACTGGGCCGTGTGAACGTCTAGCACCTATACACCCAATACGGGTAGGCTCGTGCCCCTCGGTGGAAACGGTATAATGGACTGATAATGATGACTTCGAGAAAAGGTAGTAGTAGTGCCCTTGCGCTTCGTTTCGCCCGTCTTGGCCGAGCACTACCGTGCCCCCAGATTGAGGCTCTATATTGCAGTTGTAATTGTAGAGAAATAAAATACAAATTTTATAGAAATGATTTAATCCGTTAAAGAACTAAAGATACCGACATAGCCCGCCGGATCAGCAAGTTGAAGAGGCACTGGGCTGGTCACGTATGTCATAGAACCGATGGCCGTTGGAGCAGACGCGTTCTAGAGTGGTGGAGACCGCGTCTCGGCAAGCGTAGCATAGGACGCCCTCCGGCCCGATGGACCGACGACTTGCGAAAGGTCGCGCTGGTGGAGTATCTGACGCAAAATGGGGGAGGCCTATGTCCAGCAGTGCACCTCGATAGGTTAAATAGATAGATAGTAAATATGTATAATTATAATGCACCCACAGCTGCTACTAATGCCATTGTCTTAATGCTAATATCCATAGTCGATGTATAAACCCAAAAAGCACCTAGAGTGGGTTCATCGATCTTGAGTTCCACTTTTCTACCGCCAAAGATCATCTGCACTTGTGTTATAAACATCTGGAAATAAGGTTTTATTATTTTTTACTGTTTTTATTGTAATTGTTTTCTTTGTTTAGATATAACTTTATTAATGTTGATAGTGTATTGTATGCTTTTATAGGTTAGCAAGTTTAAGTGTGTCGAAGTTATATACGATAGCCCGTTCGAAAGAAAGAAAGAAATAATTTATTATTTTTAGACATTGCAACACAAACAGAACAAAATGTATGTGCAACAAAACAAAATATGTTGATAAACACTATCCTATCATCATCATCAGCTCATTAAACGTCCCCACCGAGGAGCACGAGGCTACCCGTATAGGGTGATTAGGCCTTAGTCGTACACGCGGGCCCAGTGCGGGTTGGACGACTTCACGCATAACCTTTGAATCTCTTCGCAGGCGTGCGCAGGTTTCTCACGATGTTTTCCCACCGTAAGAGCGTCGGATAACGTACATATAATTTTCAAAAATTCGAAAACACATTGGTACGTGGCGGGATTTGAACCTCAGCCCTCCCGGTAGGAGGGCGACAGTCCACACCATTGAGCCACCGACGCTCTATAATGCTGCTGCATCATGCTGTGTTCATATTTTCAATAAGTAAATAAAAACCATAATCTTTTAACGCAGCTATATATATGTAAGACCCTATTCTATGGTGCCTGAAATTCAACCAGTAAAAAGGCTTAAGACTGGATGCACATACTAAGGTGAGTATTGTTAAAATGTAACTTTATCAAGTTTCGCACACCTTCATATTAAGAAAGATGTACTTACCATGACTCCGGCGGCTATTAGTACTACCACCACGGTGATATTCATTGGGCTTATGTTGAATTGTAATACTGCACTGCATATAAAGTAAATAACAGCTAAGGCGTTCGTCGACGTCAATACCGCTGAAGTGAAGTTCAAAAACGTAGTGAAATCATACTGGAAGAAAACGTACACTATTCAAAACTGCCTCCGTAATCACTAGATTAGATCTGAAAATCAGCGGTTTGCTTAAGTGAACCATTTTTCTGAGTTATAGCCTTTTTGTACCGCTGCGACAAGAACCTTCTGGAATATTTTTTTTATATTTTCGTTATTCATTGGGTTTTTTTTGTATTGCTTACTTTCTATGGTGGTATTGTGTTTTGTTTGTCATTTTGCTGAGTTATAGCCTTTTTGTACAGCTGCGACACATACACACACAAACATCTTGGTATTTTTTTAATTTCGTTTTTCATTGGATTTTAATTGTATTGCATGCTAGTAGTGGTGTGAATTACGGCCCAACCTCCCCATGGCTAAGACCGACCATGACAGAGCGGCATTGAAATAGATCAATAACAGATAGACAGTTACTCGAGTATCCTCCATCAATGCTACTGCGCCTATCGCCCGAGTCAACAGATGTCTCTTATACCCGGTAATTTCACTAGCTACAGAACCCTCATGAGAAGTGCATAACTCTTCTATTTCACGGGATGATATCTGGCACTGCGGTGGTTGAACCTACCTAGACGACTCAGTACCGAGTCTACCAACCTAACCTATAAAAGGTTACACACAGAATTAAAGCAAACAATTCTGCCCTTATGCTGAAAAAGCACTTTTTGCGTGGCGAGAGTCATTTATAAGGTGGCTGATTCCTTAACTACTTAACTTTAAAAAAATATTTTAATCCTTACCTTGACATACGAAATCAGTATTGAGACGATAAGTATACCAATAATTGATAATATTGAGTACAGCACGTAAATCACGCTTAGTGATGAAAGTATGAAGCCCACCAGAATGGTCATCATTATCAACTGCAAACAATAATGGTTTTGCAATAGCCGTGTGGTATTCTGTCATACAATTTTACATACCTGGTAATAAAATTCGGGTTGTGCTAGAAAGGTAAAGTTATTCAATCGGGAAGAGATTGTATTTGAAATAGAACTCTCAAAAGTGACTGACCTACATAGTGGTCTATCAACGCACATCCCAAAGCACTAGACGGATCTGGCTGAAAGGCATGCAGGTAGATGTAATGACTTAGGCATCCGCTATGAATTTATTTGTTAAATTATATCCCAAGGGTATAAAAGCTTGTATGCAAGTTTGTCAATTTCAAACCGATCGGACTGAACTTTGCATGCATAAAGACGACACATTTGGTGTTGCGGTTGAGTAGTCGACTGCAACACCAAGGGTTCCGAGTTCGATACCCGGGCAGTACAAACATTTGTGTGCATGAACATGTCTGTTTGTAATGGTCTGGGTGTTTTCTATATATAATATGTATGTATTTACAAATAAAGGATTATAAGTTTGTTTATCCATTGTTGAGTACCCAAAATACAGGCTTCACGCTTAACTTGGGGATACTAGATGGCGCCGTGAGAATGACAGTGGATATTTATTTGTTATATTATTTATAAAGAAACTATGATGTAGGTATCACCTAGGAAAGGATTTTGATAAATTCCACTCCTAAAAGGATAAATAGTGTATGAAAAATAATACTTCTTAACGGGAGTGAAGCCGTGGGCAAGAGCTAGTATTTATTAAAACTTGTCTATAATTACTTGGGTCTTTGGGGGATGTTTTCCATTGTCACCCTATAAGATTCCATTAAAGGGATCACGCCTTTCCGCACAGAATATTCAACCATAAACAAAAAACAATAAAAACAAATTATCTTACCACTAACGTGAGACATATGTAATTCCACGGAAATTTTTTCGCACTCTTCACCAAGTACTTAACGAGATATAATGAAACCAGGAAAATACTGCAAAAATAAGATGTTCTATTGACAATTACGCCTCTTTACTTCTGTAACGGTGTCTTTCTTTATTTTGTATTTAATGTTGGTAGATGTAATGTTTTCTTTTAAAGTAAAGCTTTGCTTTCTTTTGTGTATTTCGGAATATGAATAAATAGTGCATATAAAATTAAGTCGGCTAACATTCGTCACGTAAATATATACTCAATATATTTTCATTTCTCATACATAGGCACTCGTAAGCCGAACGAATGCAGTTCTTAAACTTTTTAAATTTTAATTGTGAATAGGTCTTTGTAATTCTATCTTGGCTGAACTTACAAAGCAAACTACTAATTAAAACTGCAAACTGGTAATACGAAGATAGATAAAAACCGTAGTTTAAGATTTTACTTTTGTTTGTCTCTAATAGGGAACATGCAAACGTAATATAAATGAATATTTTGATATTAAATGTAAAATAACATAAAAGAAGGGACACCGCAAGGTTTATATATTAATTTACGCTGTTTTTTAAATAATTACGAATTGAAATTACTTGAAACGGAACGTAAATTAAAACACCAATCACTGTCATTTACGTCATCTATGTATGACATATTATTTTGACGTTAAAGTTTAGTAAAAAGTGAACATTAAAACGACAAAATCGGCATTTTTCGAATAAAAATGAAATTTAGGACTGTAAAAGCAGACTCCAGGAACTACCAAAGTTAATGTTGACATGGTTGTAATTTATTTTTGTCGGAAGTGAGTTTTACAAACCGCAATAAGCCTGATGCGAAATATGGACTTTTTACGGTACTTTATTGAAATATCAAAGCATAATGTCTACTGATAATCTAGAAATGATTGTTTTTCATCACCAAACATCAAAATGAAAGTAGTGAGCAAAAAGAAAAGGTTATATTTTAACTCATCACAGTGTGAGCAGAAACTGCTTGGAAAATGCTGCCCTGAGGATTTCCACATGGAACTGCCCTGTGTGCACCTCATCCATGGCACTTACACTACACTCTAAAGATGAACCAGGAACAAAGAAGAAATAATAATAATTTCCTTTGTTTTAACAAAACATTATTTATTTATATCATATTGTGTAAGTTTGTATGTTTTGTGACTGAATTAATAAATCAATATTAAACATGGTGTATTTTCAATGCTTACAAGAATTTTACATTTTTTTATTATTGCTGATAATAAAATGGATCAGTGTCAAAGGCATTATTCTGTTTCAGCATTAAAAATAGGGTATGAGCACCTCTATTCACAAAGTTTTAAATTATTAACATGATTCCTATCTTACAATAAAGAGTTATAGACAAACTTAAAAAAAAAATTAGTTTGAGGAATCATTCATTCGTCTTCACAGCTCAAAATCTCTTTTTCCCGGTTTTGTGTCAGTCAAAAACAATATGATTGTTATTAGATGACACATTGCACAAAGTATGGTCAACGCGGTTTTTTTCCGGAGTATCAATTCATTAAATTCATACATTATCAGTCATTAAAATTCTTATAAATTAGTCTCGACAGGCGGGAAGGCAAGTATGAAAGTCCTTGAAGAAAAGGAGGTACATCACAATCTGACGTCAAACGTCACACCAGCCCGTTTTGGCGCGAAATTTGAAATTGACAATTTCAAACCGCATTTTTATGCAGAAAATGACAGTTTTGATTTTTAAATATACTTGTGATCTATCCAAATGTAGTTCTTTAAAATAAACACAAAAATAAAATTTGTGCATCTCCCTATTATGAAATGTGTAAACGATAAGGGTCTTCAATATAAAAAAACTCTCTTTAAATAATAAAAAATAAAAAAATAGGCACTTGTATTAAGAAATAAATGTGATCCGCAATGTATATTGTGTTTTTAATATATGTGATACCACGTGTTCATTGTAACTAGTTAATGACGTAGTAATTGTAAAATAATTTTGTTGACATTTATAAAAATTATTAGAAAATACTTACACGCAAGCTCCGATGAATATTAAATTAATATTTTGAAACGCCAATTTTAATGAGTCACTGTAAAGGAATACATGAATTTAATTAAATCAAATGAAAGTCATTTATTCCTTATATTAAGCGACAAAACCTTCCCTCTCATATTTAAATTAGGATTGTAACATAGGCGATTCGCTCGTTACAACTTTCTAGTAATTATAGAAAATGAATGTGAAAAATGAAAATAAAATTGCCAATTTGAAATACACAGTTTACATGAAACTGACCCCCATACTAAGCTATGCCTGTCGTGTGAAGATAGATTTAACGACATCCAAGAAAACATTGTGTTCAGCTAACAAAGATAATAACATCACTTACCATCGGAAGAACTGAATAATCGTTAATTCATTAAATAAATCTATTTATCTTTGTATCGCACATCATCAGCTCATTAAATGTCCCCACCGAGGGACACGAGCCTACCCGTATAGGGTGATTAGGTCTTAGTCGTGCACGCGGGCCCAGTGCGGTTTGGACGACTTCACGCACAACCTTTGAATCTCTTCGCAGGCGTGCGCAGGTTTCCTCACAATGTTTTCCTTCACCGTAAGAGCTTCGGATAACGTACATATATTTTTCGAAAATTCGAAAGCACTTTGGTAAGTGGCGGGATTTGAACCTCACAAATATTGTATTGTACAAAACTACAAACTATCGTTAACATAAATAAAAGGCTACTTACACGAATATAACCAAAGCCGAAAAGCCAAGTGTTGTAACAATCATGATTAATGCGAAAAATAATAATTTTCTTATAACATCTCTTCTCTGCTCGAGATCCTTTACTAAAGATCTTATATCATCGCCCGCCTTTGATGCATGCTCTGCATCAGCTAAAACCAATACAACTCTTATTTCGGGGTTTAAAATAATTAATTTTATATTAATATAATTTGCTTAAGATAAATAGTTCATATTTTATTTATATGTAATTTAAATAAAATAAAATTTGATAAGTTATATGCATATTTACAAATAGCCAATATTTCTGTAGTTTTAATAAAATTCTAAAACAGGAATTATAGAAAAGACAAAATATTTTAAAATAAAACAGATAAAGACAAGCCAGAATTTAGTTAGTGTTAGCCTGTCATTTTTCTATATATTTAAGATTACATATGTAAAATCCATTGTTAGCTGTAAGTAAGTTTATAAATTAGTTTTTGTTATGACACTTATAAGTACTGTGGATTTTGAATAAATATAAAATAAATAAATAAAACTATGAGTACCAATTTCTGCCTTCGTTACAGTTATGCTTATTGTACAGGTGTGAGTCGCAGAGCAAAACTTTTAAAACTATTTATGAGGCCGTGTATATTACAAAAAATAAGCTCTGGTCAAGTCTCTCTATTTTACGAGCTAACTTCATTCTTAATTCTCAAACCCAGTCAAAATTAAAACTTCAAGAAATTCTGCAAAGCCACAGCAAATGTCGTTGAATGGAAAGACCGGACTGGTTTTAATTTAATTGTAGTAATTACCCATCAAATTTGAAATAAAATTAAGCTTACCATAGTCCGTTTGAAGTCATTACTTTCGAATACCAGATCAATAATTTACACAGATTAATAATATCCTCATAAAAACTTATTCATAGTTTTCTATCCAATATTATGGCTGAACTGTTTCATTTGCTAATAATCCAAACGTACGTATTTTTATTTTCATTTCATAACCACTGTGTATTTTCTAAGGGACGTCGCTTCGTTTTAACACTAAGTCGTATAAATCAAATAAAATACATCGACAGCAGACCAATAGATTAAAATTATCATTTCTCTATAATCAGTGTTTCTCAAAGGAAGATTGGGTGATTTACGAATATTTATTCACGTCACATAATGAAGGCCGTAGATTTTGAATCTGATATCTATCAAAATTATGATATGACTAAGCAATATTTATTTACAATGTTATCGATATACGAACGAATTTGTTTTTTCGTAAAAAATTACTTTGTAAAATAATACCTCGGTCGTACCTACTTTGGAAAGTTTCAATGTCTCTTCTACCGAATATCGCTTTCGCACAATGTATTCGTGCGTGTATGCTTTCGTGGAACTGAGTGTTAAAATTTTCTGTTATCCAAGTCGCAGTTAGCTATCGTTAATATAGTTTTTAGAGGTCTAAATCATATTTTAAAAGTAGTTACTACTACTACCTTTACTGTTTTTTATCATATAAGTAAAGGGACGAATTTCAACTTACGCAGCTCATTGTTTGACTCATGTAAAAACTGGCTAACACAAGCAACAAAAAAGTCACTCTTTAAATTTCCTATAATTTGACATGTACATTAAATTTAATTCAACTTATCGAAATCTATACAGAATTCAAAAATGTCTATAGTTAAATATCAATTTGCTAATAGACATGTCTTAAGCCTATTTTACGAGTTTACTAAAATGTCGCGATTTGTAATAGTTAAAAGGTTACAATATTAAACTTTGTGACAAAGAAAATGCACATTTGAATAATAAACACAGCTTAGAATAGCACAAATCATTTCATGAATCATCATCATCAGCTCATTAAACCTCCCCACCCAAGGGCACGAGCCTACTCGTATAGGGTGATTATGCCTAAGTCGTCCACGCGGGCCCATGCGCATTGGACGACTTCACACACAACCTCGAATCTCTTCGCAGGCGTGCTGGAGGTTCCTCACGATGTTTTCCTTCACCGTAAGACATTCGAACACATTGGTACGTGTCGGGATTTTGAACCTCAGCCATCCCAGTAGAAGCGACAGTCCACACCACTGACCACGACGCTCTTCGTTCATGAATGATTCATCAATATTAGATAAGACGCTACATGTCCGTTCGTGCATATTTTGCTATCGTGAATTAATATCGTGAATTAAATTATATGAATTATTAATATCGTGAATTTAATCGTTCATGAATTATTTTAATATTTTTAACAGAAATAATTTATCGTCATTTTCAAATTGTGCCTAGCTCATAACGATCTATTGTATTTACATTGACACAGCGCCATCTAGCCCCAAACTAAGCATTAGCCTGTACTGAATATGGATACTAAACAAGTAAAACAACAGATAAATGTGCTTATATACATTTATTTGTAAATACATACACCACACACCACCACGACCAATACAAACAGACATGTTTATGCACACAAACGTTTGTTCTTCCGGGGGATCGAATCCGGAACCCTTGGTGTAATACCCGACGTCTCAACCATTACACCAAATGGGTCGTGAGGTTTTCTCACAATGTCTTTCTTCATCGTAAGAACGTTGGATAACGTACATATAATTTCGAAAATTCAAAAACACTGATGGAATGCGATGACTAGGCACGAGGTACTCGTTTACCCAGAAAATGCCTATTCAAATTTTGTTCCTTTTAGCACTTAGGTGTTCGTTAAATTGCATAGGTTTTTAATGAAATTAGCCTGTTACTGCTTATCACAATATATTTATCTGCAAGTGTAAGATCCATCAAAATCCTTCCAGTTGTTGTAATGACTAGGAAGAAATATAAGATATTGGCCAAAAATGTATTTACAATGTAAATTAAGTATTAAAAATGTGTCAAACCGGTTATGTCAAATTTAAAACAGACCACAAATAGTATTAATTTAAAGATTTTAAAACAACTAATTCATAATATATTAATTGAACACTTGCACTCGAATTATTTTGAAATGTTTGACTGCTTTTATTACTCAAAATCTAATAAGAGACGAACAATAAAGCGTAGCGCAGACATCGTCACATTTAACCGACGTTAATAAAGTAGAAAATCATTTGGGAGGAAAAATATAAAGAATTCGTGCACGAGGCTAACGAACCGAGTCAACTGCGATTCATCAATTCAACGAAGTGACGGCTAAACGGATCCGGAGGAAATAATATGAATACGAAGGAATCACTTTGCCTTAGGGATGGCAAACGTTAACGCAAAGTACTTACTAGCTTGCGTTGGCGTAAACGACTTGCCCCGATTCCGGTATTTTAAAATGTGCTACTAGAATTAGCACATTAGTAATTGAGTCTCAATAATAACATTTCGCACTCATTCGTTCTGTTTATGGTAGACAAGCTTACGTTAAGAATGTCTCAGCCCAATCTGTTTTAAATTGACAAAGCTTCATACAAACCTTCATCCCCTATTTTTTTATTTTACTTGGAAACTTAAGAACGGATAGACATACATGTACTTATTATTTTTTGCATTTTCCTAATTATATTATAGTAAACACAAAAAAACGCCAGAGAACAGACAGCCAACACAAGCAGACATGTTTTGCACAGAAATGTTGGTACTGTTCTGGGATCTGTCCTATATCCCATGGCGATGACGTTGGTGTTGTTTATGTTATAAATCTGATGGTACTCCTAAATAGCAGGCTTGCCCATTTAAGGCTGAGAGCCATCTGCGCTCGCCAAACGCCCGGTGAAGCTTTAATGGCCAACTACGGTCAACAGCAGTAGTCAGCTCGAAAAAAACACATGACAAACATTGAAGAAAAACAGTCACTATTGTAAGTGTGTATACTGTCAAACAGTTTTAACAAGAGATGTTCATTCTTTCACACTTTACAAGAGAATTCATCAACTGCATGCCTACAATAGTCAACATTCATCATTATCAGCTCATTAAACGTCCTCACCGAGGGGCACGAGCCTACCCGTGTAGGGTGATTAGGCCTTGGTCGTCCACGCGGGCCCAATGTGGATTGGACGACTTCACGCACAACCTTTGAATTTCTTTGCTGGCGTGCATGAAGGTTTTCCTCACGATGTTTTCTTTCACCGTAAGAGCGTCGGATAACGTACATATATTTTCGAAAATTTGAAAACACATTGGTACGTGTCGGGATTTAAACCTCAGCCTTTCCGGTAGGAAGGCGACAGTCCACACCATTGAGCCACCGACGCTCTGAATTGAATTAATCTTGTATTGAGATTACATTTCGATACAATTATTATAAAACATTTTAATACAAACATAAGCCATTTGACAACTTAGTTAAATATATAAAATATACGGGAATTACACCAACTATTAACTTTGTCTTCAAATCAAATATGGCGACTCTGATCATTATTAGAACATGTTTACGTAATTACATTAGACAATACTTTCAAATATATCACAACACTATATCAAGTGATTATTCTCTTGTCAACACCGCCTTGCGCCCGCACCAGAGACTACGCTCGTTTGGTCTCATATACCTGGTAATTCATTCGATTTCAGCACATGATTCCACAAAGGATATTAAAATAATCAGTTTAAAGTTAATATCCATACAGCTAGGTTTACAAACAAAAACAAATTATTTTTGTATAATATGTGATTATTAGTATAATTAATTTCACATATTGCTGCTGTGAAATCTAATTGAATTTATATGCTGACAACCCTATTAAACCCCAATAATAAACGAGCCCACTACCATTAATCATAAGTTTGTCAAGATTCCAACGGGAGAATGCGAAACAAACTTTGGTCGGCTTCCAAAAAAATACCCAGTCACTGCTTAAATTAAATGCCTTGGCCACTTTGGTGGGGGACAATGTTGAATATGACAATCCAAGGGGTTCAGATCGTTGACCGATGTGATAGAGATGGCATATACATGACAGATGTAGCCATGATAAATTGAATTTAAACCATGTGTATAAAAACTTTGTCTCATACTGATAATTTCCTGATCATATCAGTATAAGAATCTATCAAAATGTCCACTTGACTCTAGTTATTTTGCAGAGGTATAACTAGACAAACATATAAATACTAAAGGGCAAGTGCCGGCTTAGCATTTAACCATAGAAAGGCCTTAGTCATCCACGCGGGCCCAGTACGGGTTGGACGACTTTACGCACAACCTTTGAATCACTTCGCAGGCGTGCGCAGGTTTCCTCGCTACATTTATTCACTTCACCGTAGAAGCGTCGGATAACGTACATATAATTTCGAAAATTCGAAAACACATTGATACGTGGCGGGATTTAAACATCAGCCCTCCCGGAGGGCAACAGTCCACACCATTGAGACACCGACGCTCTTAAAGTGGGATATAGAAATTTAAATTGCTAATAAGATTTTCTTTTCAAGTATTTTACTTTTACATTAGACCTTTTACTTGTAAACAGGCTTTTAGTTAGCCAGCGACCTCGGGAGGGCTCTACTCGTAGATTTTCTACGTGATTAAATTAGGAATGAGAGAATTTAAAAACGAACAAAAGTCACCGATGTATAGAAAGTCTTTGTAACATTGAGCGGATGGAAAAGTATATTCACTGACATTCACACAGCGCCATCTAGCCCCAAGTTAAGCGTTAAGCCTGTATTATGGGTACTAAACAACGGATAAATATACTTATATACATTTTTTTTGTAAATACATACATATTATACATAGAAAACACCCAGACCATTACAAACAGACATGTTCATGCACACAAATGTTTGTACTGCCCGGGGATCGAACCCGGAACCCTTGGTGTTGCAGTCGACCTCTCAACCGCGACACCAAATGGGTCGTCATATATATTTACAAATTTTATTTTAAAAGTTACAACAACAGACTATGTACTCTTTTGAAGTATACGTCTTTTACTGCAATGCAGAACGGCTTATACTCTGCAATGAATCGTTAGGCTGCTTGATTGGTTAAATTAACAATCAAGCACGAAACCGTCTTCATGGTAAATGACGACGTCAATTTGTATATAAACATGTTTGTTCGTCATCTAAATAAAAAATCAGAATAATATTTATCCGTTGTTTAGATCGCTAAGAGAAAAAATCGCTGGTGGATGCTGGATGAGAAACGCGTAGGACCGTGACATCTACCGCAAAATGGAGGAGACCTATGTCCAGCTGTGGACTGTGTTAAGCAGAGAGAAAGCTAAAAAGACGTAAAATGAATTTCATATTAGATTCATTGACAAATTCGGTATTTTCTACCCCGTGCAATAAAATACCAAACCATATTTTTATAAAAGCGGACCTTTTTTTATGTGTCATTTCATTGATCACTTTTGATTATTTGCAATTTTGTATTTTTAAATACATTAAAACCAATAAATATGAGGTCAATTGATGATAGTGAGCGATGACGCAAACACTAATCTCATACAAAATATAGAAACGTTCCTTTTTGACAGTTCATAAAAGTATGTCAACGATTAGTGGTGTCAAGTACCAGATTGTGAATATAAAAGATTTATTATTTATTTACTCAAATGATGCACCATAGAAAACTAGCAACAAAAGTAATCAATTAATATAAAACCACTAAACTTCCAAATTCAACTTTACAGTCGACTAATACATTCTACAAACGCCCACACAACTCCGAATTGGACTACCACAAAAACTCGTTACTGAACACAAAATAAAGTTGTTTACACAATTTTGCCATATTCGAACATTTACATACAAAAAAAACTAAATCCAACTCGCAAACTAAATGCTGCGCAGCATTTAATATTAGGGATTTGCCGCCTCGAGCCCTAGCTTTAAATAAATCATGTCTTTGGTTGCATGATTAATGGTGAACGTGTGCCCGGTGAGTATTTATTTCAGTTATAGTTGGCTTCAATTTATTTTGGTATACTATCCACGTTTGGATATGATATTGTGGCTAGTTCTTGTAAGTAACTTGAGATGATTTATTCGTGCAAACTGGTAAGGACGACAACGTTTGTGTTTGAAAAATAAACTACCTACAATTTACCAACACTAAGGCCCGTATTCTGAAACGTGATTTAACGTTGATCTTACTTAAATTAAATTAGAAAGGGATAGTTATATATACGATAGAGAGCGGTATCCATTTCTAACTCTGTTTAAGTAAAGATGCTTGAGTCTCGTTCTAGAATACGGGCCTTAGTTTCATCATCATCATCAATAATATTGAAAGTTTCCTAATTGTAATGTTAAATGCTAGCTTGCAAAAATAAATGTATGGAAACAATACCCAATAAGTAAATTGCTGTTATTAGCAATTAGACCATACTAGACATATAGGTTCATATCAAAACGCAGCGCTATTCAACCCAAAATATTCTTACTCTAAATTGAACCTTTTTTACCTTAGAATTGAGTAAAACTAGTACAAAACCAACCGTGCAACCTACACTTTGGACCACATTGTTGTACGTACGGCACACTCATACCTAGGGATTAAATAATGATGTATTATCCTTAAGTTTATGTATAAAGAAAACATTTCTGAGGGGTTACCGCCATCTCTTGAAACAGTGTTACAATGATATTACTTCGCCTTTTCTAGTACAAAAATGCTGACGTAATATTATAACAATACTGTTTTAAGAGATTGCGGTAACCCCCTGATCTCTATTGAGCAGGTATTAATATTCAAGATAAGATTTTGTGCATCTTAAATGAACTGTTTATGCAGACAAAGAATATTCTATCATTTGCATCGGGCTTTCAATATTATCAGGTCAACAAATTTTCAACCTGTCATTGTTTTTAAGTGAAAGTTTATATTAATAATAATAATAAAAAAAATTATTGCTTCTTCACAAATCACAATTTCAACATGTGGTCCTTATTAGCTACTTACAATACACAATTTATTTTTGTACCTTTATTGTGAAGCAATTGGATGTGGCTCAGCTAATGTTGGTAAATAAGGTACTAGTACCTACACGCTGCTTTTCAGCCAACTCCACGTCTCTTCAGGTGTTACACGAGGTTAGTGATATGAGGGCCAACTACATTAATGGTATTATCATGACAATGAGACAATGAGTGATGTAGAAACTAAATTGTAGCTTTAATAATTTTGAAAAATAGGTTGTATTAAGTTTATACAGTTAAAAAAGATGCAGTTACTAGCACATTTATGGGTGACGTGTGTTTGTGTTTGCGCACGTGTGTTTATAGTGTGTGTGTGTGTGTGTGTGTGTGTGCGTGGTGTATTAAAAAGTGACTTAATCTATAAATTTATTGCAAAATTTTAAAACATCAAATAAACATTACTATTGTTTTAAGCATATCATTAAAGATGAGTTCTTTAAACTTATTCAGACGGTCAGAGCAGTTCTCCTAATAAGGTTTATGTTCAAGCATAACTTGCGAAACTGAATTAGTACAACGTTGCTCAAGTTCTTAGCCCGTGCTTTAGATTAAGTTGATTCATTAAATTATGGTATTTTATGCGAATCGTTTCTTTGCAAATAAACATTTGTAAGGTATAATTAATCCTGTAGACCATTTTGTGTTATGGTTGAGATATCGGCTAGTATACAAATGTTTCCGGTTCGATCCCCGTTCATCCGTTGACCGGTAGGTACCCAACCCTGTTTAAATTGGGTCTAAATGACGCTATCATCATCATCTCAAGCTCATTAAACGTTCCCAGTAAGGGGCACGAGCCCACCTTAAAGGATGTATAGGCCTTAGTCGTCCACGGCCCAGTACGGATTGGTCGAATTTATTTATTTATTCATGGTACACAAACAGGAAACAGTTCACAGGACAGGACTGTAGCCCAGAGACAGTGAAATTCACGCACACCTATGAATTTCTTCGAAAGCGTGCGCAGGTTTCCTCACGAAGTTTTCCTTTACGGTACTGTGAATGTCTCTGAATATTAAAATTTACATTAAGCACAGAAAATAGTATAAAACACACATTACCGACATTTTATAGCCATGAAGACGACTTTCTTAAAAGCGCAATTCGTTTGAAGCGCGTATTCTTTCTTGAAGGACCGGCAACGCATTTCTCTGGTGTTAGAAATTATGGCGGCGTATGTTACTTGGCCTTCTACTCATATTTTTTATATAGCTGCACGTTTTGGTATAAATTGATGTTCGAAACGACACTTCAATATTTTGCAATGGTTGTGTGACGTAGCACGCGCCGTAACTAGGCCACAGCCATCGCTTTAATATAATTTCTTTATTACAAATATAGTGTACATTTCGCCGTCGGGACAAACGCGAGCACTCATAAACATTCCATTGCATCCAACATTTAACATAAGAACATTTGTGGAACTTTCAATACATTTGATAATATCATAACAAACTCATTTTCATTCAACATTCACCCCCAAAGCTCAGGCCACTACAATTGATATAAATCGAACTATATTTATTTTAAACTATCTTTTGCATGCGATTTTGTGTCCACGTGGAATAGTCACTTTGGGCTAACTTTAACCCGCTACTTTGTTTAAATTGCGATGTTGCCTAAGATATTAATTAAAATCGAATGATGTAAAGGGCAATTTGTTTATAAAGAAATACTCGTGATGAATAACTTGTTTATTTAGATAAGGGTTAATATCATGTTTATGAAAATATCTTCGCAAAAAATGCATTTCTTTAGAAATAATTTGGTTAGCAAAAAATATTATAGCGAGCAAACTCTTAAAAGTATAGACATATCCTGTCGGACATTTTTAGTTTTTTTTAATACATGACTTTTGCGAAACATTTACCGTTTAGGCAGCGCACACAGCGAAAGCTTCAGTAGGAAAACCTCCCCTGATTTTGAAACATTATCCCTTGCTGCTCCACGCCTATTGTTTTTAGTGGCTATAGTCTATATATAGCCTTCCTTGATAAATAAGCTACTTAACACTGAAAGAATTCTTCAAATCGGATCAGTAGTTCCTCAGATTAGCGCGTTCAAACAAACTCTTCAGCTTTGTAATATTAGTACAGATATATCCCTTTTTAAATACACATACCCCTTTCAACTTAATAACAACCTATCAAGAACTCAAACGCTCCTATTGTACCCCAATTTCATAGTATTAGGCGTGATAATATCCTGTACAACAAAACGTTAGGGCAACAAATTGAATTTGTAGCGGACGCGTCAACATGTGTAAATCCAATAATACGCCACACTACGTGACTTGTGATTTCGTGTGATCAATATGGCAAACCCAACAGTTGGCAAATTACTAGCAATTTGGCTGTTTGGCATTTACACGGCGCGATTCTTAACTGCACAGACAACTACTGAGCATATCAATGCTTTATTGACGACTCAGCTGGTGTAATGGTTGAAACGTCGGCTACAACACCTAGGGTTCCGGGTTCGGTTCCCGGGCAGTACAAACATTTGTGTGCATTAATATATTTATTTGTATTGGTCTGCGTATTAAGTAGTCGACGTCTCAAGCATTATATCAGATGGGTCGTAAAGCCATTTAATTTTCGTAATTTTATGGTTGCATGAATATTTGGCTTTATTAAAATTGTATAGTGGTTATCAACAAAAATAGGTGTCGTACCGTGTAAATGTTTAAAAATCTAAAAACGGTAAGTGCAGTTTTCTATAAACATACAGGTTTCTATAGTAACGAAGAGTGTGACAATAACCATCGTACTCAATAATTACAGAATGAGCCGCTCCGTAATTATCAGACCTTTTCGTGTAATTACAACGTGTAAACGGAAATGTCTAATAATTACTAGCAGGAATCGTGGCAATATGTTTTTGATAGTTAATGTCTCCTTTTATATTACTTGTAATTTTCATTCATAAAATATGGGGTTATTACAAGGGTGCTTCTTTTAATAATGTTTCGTCTTATAGGTAAAAGTCTACTACCTAAGTAGATCTAAGTCTAGTTTCTTGGTTAATCAAAGCTGTCAAAAATAAATACAAAATAATTTATTCTATTTAAGCCTGTGAAAGGCACTTATGGAAATAAAATTAAGCTCTCATAAGGAATACCTTAAACAGAGAAGAATATAGCAAATAAACTCGGCAAAGGCTTTTTTTAATAAACAAGATCTCACTATAAAATAAGAAATACACGGTAATAATAATTATAAAAATTCAAGCATATTTGAGTTACTTTAAGGTTCGTCATGTCATAATATTAACGTGCAATCGTTAATGCCTCAAAGACGAAAGTCTTTGAGCAATGCGTCCTACCTGTGTTAACATACGTCCTACCTGTGTTAATATACGCACATGGACACTGACTGTGGGATTGGTTCACAAGTTAAAAGTCACTCAACGCCCAATGGAGTGAGCTATGCTCAGGGTCTCTCTTAGGGATAAGATCAGAAATGATAAATCCGTGAAAGGACTAAAGTGACCGACATAGCCCGCCGGATTAGCAAGTTAAAGTGGCAGTGGGCTGGTCATGTCGCAGTATCAATGGCCGTTAGCAGAAGAGTTCTGGAGTGGAGACCGCGTCGTGACAAGCGTAGCATGGAACGCCCTCGGCCCGATGGACCGACGACATGCGAAAGGTCGCTGGTGGAGGCTGGATGAGAAAAGCGGGCGACCGGGATGTCTGGTGCAAAATGAGGGAGACCAATGTCCAGCAGTGGACTGCGATTGGTTGAAGAGAGAGAAAAGAAGAAATATAAGGAACAACAATATTTACCTATACAATTATTCCAAGTCTTAAGCATGAATAAATGTACCTCATCAAATTGCCCCTACTTATGTCCAGTGGATAAAGCGCAATGTTGTGACGGTACAGAGCGTGGCTTACACTGCAAGTGCATTACTGTGCAATGTCCATTGTATGCATCTCGTATGCTCTTGTTTGCCAGTAATGAAGACAGAGTGCCGGAATGTATCGTTGGTTGTGACTTTAAACGATGGGCCCTTTTACTGAGAGTCTTATTTTATAAACGTGTGAGTGAATTAACTTTGTTATAGTTTGTTGGATGTTGCTTTCTCTGTCCCTATATCCTATGTATGCCTAAATCTTTAAAATTACGCAACGGATTTTGATGTGTAAAATATGTGTTAATGTCTCTCTATGTGTGTATTCATGGTCATGGTCACATCCATCACATATTTTTTGATTTCATCAACCCCATAGTTTAGGAATTACACCCCACTCACACACACTTTTTTCAACTTTGGAAGTGTCTCTCTTGCAAACTATTCAATTTATAAAAAAAATATATGAGAATCCTCAATATCATTTTAAGATCTACACATTGATAACCCACAAAAGGGGGTACGATGAAAAAAAAATTTTTGAGTTTCTGTTCAATGTATAGGGTACCCCAAATGGGGACATGGGGACAAAAAAGAGACTGTTTTATACGACTACTACAGATCATATCATTAGTTTTTTTCAAGATTCCCAAAGCATCTAAATGCCCTCCAATTCTCAAGTTCAGCATAATCAATTCGCACCAGTCACGGTTTAGTTGGCTGAAATATTCGGCTAATTCTCGCAACTTCCATTCGCCCCCTATCCCACATCTGCATGGCTTAACGGCAATTTAAAATTAAAATAAGCGTGTCCCCACTGCAACTATACAGGGGTGGCTCATTAATACATTAATACTGGCTACAAATGGGGTGGTTACAAGAATAAACTTTGCCGCCATATGGCGTCTTTGTTAAGCTAATTTACGCAAGTTAGATTACGGTACTGATTTGAAAAAAAGCAAATTAAAACATATTTTTTTAGTAAAGAGTTTGTTTGGTAATTGAACAAATCACTACATAGTACAAAACAAAGTCACTTTCTCTGTCCATATATCCCTATGTATGATTAAATCTTCAAAACTACACAACTGATAGTGATGCGTTTTTTAATAGAAACAGTGATTGAAGAGAAAGGTTTATGTATAAACACAATTGAATAGTGGAAAATGCTGTTATTTTGAGGTTCAAAAATAACAGTATTTCGCTAAGTAGATCCTACAAGACATTAAAATACTGTTTTATATACAACGTTCACAGGTTTTCTGTCATTCAGTATCAGCATTACCATCGTGCGAAGCCGGGGCGGGTCGCTAGTTAAATATAAAATAAATATCACTGACATTCACACAGAGCCATCTAGCGCCAACAAAATATATACATATCTTATATTGTAATACATTACGCAGATGACTGAGGGATGTTTTCCAAGTCCCCGTATAGTATGAACAAACAAGTGTGTGTGAACATATCAATTTGTATTGGTTGGGTGTTCCTATGTATACATACATCATAAAACTATATTGTACTATTTGTGAATACATACATCATAGTATGTATTCACAAATAGTACAATATAGTTATTTCTTTACTGTGGTTTTCGAATCAACGATGAACAGGCCTATTCTCGGTAAATGTGCATCATAAAACGTCATTGCTATATATTAATAGGGAGATCTTTCGCAAAATTATTATGTTTTGCTTATAAAAGTTTAGTTGCTAAACATAAATACAACCACAAATATTTCCCTTCTAATTTTTTTTTTATTTACGCCATGATAATGAAATACGGATAGAATTATCAATGGCACAGAAGGTCCATGACCATATTCGCGCCGCGTTTCCTTGATTTATGATGATCAAGTGCAGAGAGGCGCGCGTGCTTAATCTGTTGTATTTTGTTGCAATGATATCAGGGTTGCCAGATATAAATGTATTGCGACCTATTTCAAAGAAACCTTCAAATTCGGATGAATTGAAAGGCATTGAAATTAAATTTTGTAGTTCGATTTTTGAATCATATTTGCGCTGATTGGTTGGTGGTTGGTATAAATAGACATTCATATTGTAAATAAGTTCACTAAAACTTCGACTTTCGAAGTAATACTTACAACTCTTATACTGTCACTCTGCTATTCTATAAACTTTCAGCTTATTTTTTTTGGAAAACGTGTCTTTTTAATTTTGATTTTATATATATAGCTTGACTGTTTCATTATTTACTTTAGATCAGAAACTTAATATTTGCATCACTTCGACGAATAGCGAAACAGCGAAGCCGTACATATATACTGATTTCAGTGTTTGTTGAAGTAAGGGTCGGTAATGTTAGGCCGTGTTAATTCAGAAGCTTGGCTCTACATGAGATCTGATATCTTTTTAATAAAAATAGTCGTCTTGGCAACATTTTACATGAAATGTTTTTGGTGGATCAATGATCTAAAGTATAGATTCGTGATAAGATCACAAAAAGTGTTCCGAATGCAGTGACAGCACACATACACATATTTCGAATGCGCGTACAATTTACCTAAACAAAAGAGTACAAACTGTACTCTCTTCGGCGGTTCGTTTTTGAGGCACAGATGGCGTATCTACCTTTATATATACAGAATATCATTGGGTGGGATTTATAAATTAAGAACTGCCGCCCAAATAATCGATATCTGGTAACGATATTAAATAACATGAAATTTACCATTCTACTCAAAGTATAGTTTATACAGTGCCAACCCTATATAAACTTTGAAAAGAAAAACATATCTTCTAAATATCTTGTTAGGCATATCGTACAGACCATGAAATTAAATGGTCCAACCATAAAATGCAGGATGAGGGGAACATAGTAGGGTAACGGTGACATTGTCAATTCTACGTATCATATTACTATCCTATTCATGGAATCCAGATTTTAAATTCAGTAAGGGGACCATGGACGTATAAAACGTATGGATTCTCACGAACAACAAAAGTGTGTCAAAATTCGGCCAGCTTTTTATGGAAACTTAAGACATTTGGCCCGCATCTGTCGACAAAGCCGAGAAAATATTATATTATATTATTAGTTTATTGTGCCTTTATTTTAGGCCTAAAGCAGGAATGCAGACTTCACATGAATATCAACAAGATGTGAAGTTTGCATTCTTTGTGATAATTGTGTCGCCTTTGATATAAGTAAACAAGTGCTTCTTACTTAGTACTAAAGAATCCAAGACTAAAGTCTTAAGGTGATCTTATGTTGTGGTCGTTAAAGCTAAGATTGCCAAATACTGCTTACTATTCTTTGTATACCAAGAAAATTATGTTTCAGTTCCTATATTAATTATTTAATAATAATGTTTTGTAAGTTAAAGTTTAAAATATATTTATGATTAAATTGTTACAATAAATTTAAAAAAAAAAACACTGAAAACATTTGCGTAGTAATGGTGCATAGTGGAACTAACATACAATACAAAAAAAAAATCTTTATTAAACACAAGTCACATTACAAATTGGATAATGATCTCATGCTGTAAGTTTCTTTTATATTAGGATGAGACCGCTTTCCAGTAAATATTACAAGTGCTTAAAGAAAGCTTAAAGTAAAAGATAAGTTCTAGAACTATAAAATATAAGCATTAGTATATATTAATTTTATTATAATAAATAAACTGATAAAAATTAAAGAGGAGTGAAATTCTATAATATAAACGTAGATAATAACTACTTATATAATATAATTAGTCAATATATATAATAATTAATATTATTTTTTGACTAATATATATGTATTATTAATGTATTTATTATATTATATTATTTGTTAACCTCTGTATGTATGTGTATATGTATGTGTATATATGTATGTGTATGTATGCAGTATATGTGTGCACACTGTCTACCTCTCACACTTAATTTCCTTTTTTTAAGCCTGTTGGAAGAAATTTCATAATGAAATAAGCAGTGCCTTTGTACAATTTTTTCCATGTACCTGTTTTTTATTAGTACAGTAATACTACTGTGTGCATAAATGATTAAATAAAATAATTAGTTCATCGACCCAAAGTGGTCTTGACCTGAAACGTGAGACTTCCACCGGTATTTGTGCAACGTCTGCTCTGTTTTCAACCCGAGCTCATGCAGGTCAGCCTTACATGTCCCTCAGCGATATCTGGCGACGACTAACTGAGCGCTGTCATTCTGTCGCCAATATTCTAAGTTCTTACCGATCCTCTCCCATTCTGTGCAAATGGAGCCATCAGAGGCGGTAGGCTTTTGTTTCTTCAAGAATATTTGGCTCAGCCACTAGCTCTTGATTCAACATGAAAAAATAAATTTTGATTTTAATGTATTTTAAAGAATCAGCCAAGAAACCAGATCACAAGGTGGTTTGTGGCATCATATACTTAAACGAAATCTAGGTATATGTAGCTTACATTTCTACCTATAGGTTTATAAAGGTAGAAATGTAAGCTACATTTCTAAACCAAAGAAGCAATACATAGAAAATATTAATGCATAACAATCGAACGTATGAAATAAGCGGAAATATACTACGAGTATATTCCCAGTTCATAAATTATGGAATATGCCGTCGCGATACAATCTCTGTCGATGGGAATATTATACATCTACGGTGTACGGCGTATGTTACCCAAAATCCCGATTACGAAAACATGGATTTTACGTTTGCGCATATTCGTGCGTTTCGTTTTGTCAGAGCAAAAGAGTACCATGAAATTTAAATGTATGTAAGCTCGGAAAGGGGATAGAATTTACCGTTGACACGCCATTTTTTGACGCAATGATGAATGAAATTTAATCAAATCAAAATCAAATATTATATATTTGGCAGAACATAGCCGGTACAGTAGTCTGCTTGTGTACAGGTATGAAAATTTAAACATAAACTAATTAAAATAAAAATAATTATTTGAATTAATTAATGTTTACGAGCGTCGGTGGCTCAATGGTGTGGACTGTCACCTTCCTACCGGGAGGGCCGAGGTTCAAATCCCGACACGTACCAATGTGTTTTCGAATTTTCGAAAATATATGTACGTTATCCGACGCTCTTACGGTGAAGGAAAACATCGTGAGGAAACCTTCATGCACGCCTGCGAAGAAATTCAAAGGTTGTGCGTGAAGTCGTCCAATCCGCACTGGGCCCGCGTGGACGACTAAGGCCTAATCACCCTATACGGGTAGGCTCGTGCCCCTCGGTGGGGACGTTTAATGAGCTGATGATGATGATGATGAATGTTTACACAAAAAAAGAATCTGTTCTTTAAGTTAATAGTTTAAAATGTTAGTTTAATAAATAATTCGAAGGTATGGATTCATAGTAAAAAAATACGGCTTGAAACTCAAAAATCACTTTGCGAAATTTAACAAACACAAAGGAACTTTCCGAAACCAATATAGTTTCGTCCCTAAAGTAATTCTCTACAGAATAATGACCCTTTCTTTAAATACAGGCTTTTACTTGTTTTTCAAAACTGGGCTGGAATTTATTAAACACTACTTGAACATTTTTTTTGTTTCTTATTAGTTGTTCCCCGCGGTGTTACCCGCGGTATAAGATATTCTGCCGCAGTAAAACAAAACAAAAAATCGCGTCGTAAAGTCAAGCACGCAGTTCACACGACGCTCGGCGCCGTGTATAACAAACAACCTTTCTTTATTTATTTAAAAAAGGGTATTTTTAAAGCCTAAGTATTATTTTTAAGTAAAAGAAGCCTGATTATTTTCGTGTTACATCAGCCTCTTTCCAAAAAAGTCCTGTCCTGAACAAACAGACAGGCAGACGAAATAAAAACAGTCACATTTACACAAATATATATTTTATTAATGTTGGTATAACTAATCCAATGTAAATTCATTTCCAAAACAGTAGAATCATATATCAAATTTAACACCCTGCCCGCTTTGTGAAACCAATGTTCCGCTGTGATTCCATTAAGGCAAACGTACAGAAAGCACATTTTAAAGTCACCAATTTAACTACATGACTTGACTTTTAACTGAGACATACAGTTAATCACGATTAAAACAATTATCTGAGCGATGGAGATAAATTGTTTTCTGTCTGTTTATTGTTTTGGTGGTGAGTTTTTGGTATTTGTTGACAAATGATTCAGCAAATACAATAGGATTATAAATTATGAATTTCACCTGAGGGTAACTGTGTATGCCGTTGTCTTACCCGTCCTTATTCTATGTAAAATAGGTGCAAATTTCATAAAAAATAAAACATCATTCTAAAATATAAGAAATACTAAAGATATCATCTTATTAAAAACATGTTTTTTAATTTTTGTCTGTCTGTTTGATTGTTCCGGATAATCTCTGAAACGGTGGGAGTGATTTGGAATGTACTTTTTTTGGCAGGTAGTTAATATTATAAGGAAAAACAAAGGCTACTTTTATTTTAGAATCATTTTTTATTTTAGAAAAATAAAGCAATGGTTTACCGCACAGCGGCCACGCGTCACGGAAGCTGCACCCTTTTAGGTAACGTGTTACTGCGGGGAAATATAATCTTATGCCGCAGGTCATACCGCGGGGAACAGCTAGTATAGAAAAATATGTGATTAGGTATACATATTTTGATCATTAAAAATATATTCATAATGACAAACATTGTGAATCATAACAAAATCTTAACACAAAACAGTAATCAGTAAACTATCAGCAGGATCATTGTATACGTATTGATTTTTATCATGAGGATTTTCTTGCAAAAGATCCGCTATACGCATTCTTTAAAATGTCATTTTAGGGTTCCGTAGCCAAATGGTAAAAAACGGAACCCTTATATATTCGTCAAGTCTGTCTGTCCGTCCGTATATCGCGCTTGGCCAATTTTTAGACTACGCCCAGGAATCGAACCCACCACGCGGACTCCATGCGTATTATGGGTGTAAAGACAACCATCTAAAGGAGGAACCAAGACTAACAGCTTAACGTACCTTCCGAAGTACGAAGTGACTCAAGAAATGATTAATATAGTTTTGATCTTTGATCTTAATCTCTTCTCTTCGAATGATTCATATAATTTGACAAAGTTCATTATCATCATCAGCTCATAAACGTCCCACTGAGAGGCAAGAGCTTACTCGTAAGGAGTGATTAGCCGTAGCCGTCCACGGGCTAAGTGCGGATAGGCCGACTTTACGCACAACCCTTTGTCAAAGCTATTATTGTGGAAAAACCTTAGATTAACAATAAATTATCTAGATGTGCAATCACAAACAAAATATTACCAAAAATGTTCGAGACGCTTGACACATACGTTGAGTATTGATATATTTATGACATAAACATATGAATTGAAATTTTGACCTTAACTCGTCATTAAAAGGGTACAAATCAAAAGCACGAGGCATACTACTAGGACATGTAACGAGCGACGTGATTGGATGAAGAAAATGCTCCAACTGACTGAAACTGAACTGGCAGGATTTGCCGCAGGCCTTTTTTGAGATATATTCAACATCTAGTTAGATTTTTGATTATCTAATAAATAACGCTTCAACGACATATTTACGAGTAATTAAATCAGCATTTTTTACATCCTCCACATATAATATTCTATAATTATCAAAGATTTTAACACCCAGCCGTTCTGGATGCAAACAAGAATATAACAAAATTTCCTAAAGCAAAGAGGGTCGTCGTTCTCTCTTCGTAAATATAAAGCACACCGAAAACATCAAAGGACAATATTAAAATACGTTTATGTCGAAAGAAAAACATCAAACGGTGCTAACCATAAACATAGACCACTAATGGGCCTAATAAAGCTTTAAATATTTTCAGGACGAAAAGATCTCTCGACGAAATTTAATGTTAATAGGGAACAGTCAATTACTATAATTCAAACGTATTATTCAAAGGAAAATAACTTTGTTGCGAAGCATTTAAGGTAAGGTATAAGAGTTTGGGTTTGTTATTGTGAAGACGCTATATCACTTCATACAGTCTTTACTGGACGTCTCATCATTTAGAGAACTAATCCTTCGTACAATTTTCGTGGCCGTTTTACGAATTCCTTAGGGGATTCCATAAAAAGTTTGAACTATTTTTAGGTAAGCTGGAGCGTATTTTCGTTATAATAGAGTAAGTAAGATGGATGTCAACTGCAAGGGATCGGTCCGTGGAAATCATTAGGGGAGGCCTTCGTTCAGCAGTGGAATAATTGGGCTGTAATGATGTGATGATGATGAGAGTAAGATTTAGTTAAAGACAAAACATTACTTTGAGATGTATCATGAAAAATGTACTGTGAAAAGTTGGTTTTGTAGTTTTAGACGAAAACAATTATATTTTCAGTTATTATATTGTTATAGTAGTTTCTATGTATTATTTGTATGTAAGTATATATAGAGAGCGTCGGTGGCTCAATGGTGTGGACTGTAGTATCCACAGGATCTAATCCCGCCGCGGACAAAGAGATTTCGAATTTTCGAAATTATTTGTATCCGACGCTCTTACGGTGAAGGGAAACATCGTGAGAAAACGTCGCCAATCCGCACTGGGCCCACGTTGACAACTAAGGGGACTATACGGTTTTTTTTTATAATGACCATATAAACATTGTTACAATAATAGTTTGGGAAACCCCGTATGAAAACCATATCAAACTAAAATAACATTATTATAAATTTACTCTAAGCTATCTACGGAACTGAAAGAAAAAATATGTTAAAATTTGCCTACTACGAATCAAGTAAGCTCATTTAATCACGTGCTCGGCAACCAACAAAACTTAAGATGATAATGTTCACTACATTCTACTTATTCATTAAATCCCTTGTAATAGATTAAAAACAAACAATAACCAAATGAACCGTTGGCATACCCGTTAGCGTTGTAAGGTAATGCTTTACGCGGTATCGGACTTCAAACAGATATGCCAAATTGAAATATTTTCATTAGCAAAACCAAGTGGACATAAATATAAGGATTACGTGACTCTATGGAGTCGTACCTACTTACATTAAATTTGACTGAAATTTCAGCCTCAATCAGGTACAAGATTATTATTTCACGAGCCTCCGTAAAGGATGTATAGGCCGCAGTCGTCCACGTGCCCTACTGCGGATTGGCTTACTCTACCCACAACCTTTGAATCTCTTCGCAGTCGTGCGCAGGTTTCCTCGCGATTGTTACTTCATCATAAGAGCGCCGGTTAACGTACATTTTGAAATTTTCTAAAGTTATTGATACGACATTGGTACGTGACGGGATGTGAACTTGCACCGTCCAAATCGGAAGGCAACAGTCCACACAATGAGCCACCGACGCTCAAGCCAGCTATTCATGCCGAACCAGCTCTCTTTAAAAACTCTTTTAAGTCAGCAATATTTATCAGAGTTAATTACAGCATAATATGTTTATTTAACGCTTGCCCAAAAGAAATCCCTAATTCGTTGCACCTCCATCGACCAACGACCCGGCTAAGTGACCCACTTCCCTGATTCAACAATGTCAGTTATATCCGTCATCTCAAATACCAGTTTAACATCAGATCCATTCCAACATATCAAATTGTTCAGTAATGACAGAACAATTCTAATAATGCCCATCCATCGCTCATAATGTGGAGCTGATTTGACAGACGCGAAATTGCAAACAAATCCAATTGCGTCTTGTTCACACATATAAATTACTGCCTAGTTTGTAGGAAACCTTGACGGTGTAACTACTGTCTGTTTTCACTATTTTCAGTAGAACGAAGATTTTTGTTCGTAAGGAGATGTACTATGTGCAAAAATAAATTGTTTGAAACATTTATTACAAAATCAAAAGAATACCTTGACGGAGCTCAAGTGTTTACATGTGAACTGATAACCTGGTTAAAGTGACGTTTAGCAGATGGCTGTAAACTGCTAGGGATCGGTTCGCAAGGATATCATTAGGGGTGGCCTTCGCAGCAGTAAACATTTAGGCAATTCTATAATCAGTGCTCTGTTAGAGAAATGATAGCCGGGACCGAATGGTTAATGTGCTCTCCTAAGCAAGGCATCTTTCTTTTCGGACAATCGTTAAAATATAATATATCTTATAATAGGTTTCCCCGGATTCGAACCCACGTCCTCCGGATCTAAAACCCGCTCAGCGTACTAGACCACGGAGGCAGTGTACCCATCATTTCATGTAGCCTATGGAAATAATTTACAATCTCCCGATCTACGTAGATAATATCCCGAAATTAGCAGCAATTAACCGTACAAAGGGTATTGTGCAAATATTGCTGGGCATTTACCGGTCATAGTCTGTAATCAAATATGAATGTCGCTTGTGTGATTCGAAATGTTGAATACTACTGGATATCGTTGCTTTGCCTAGTTTTTTGTTGTTTATACAACTAGGTGGAACGAACTGGGTTAAGGTAGCCGGGTTTGACGACCCATTTGGTGTTGCGGTTGATAGGTCGACTGCAACATCAAGGGTTCCGGGTTCGATCCCGGCAATACAAACATTTGTGTGCATGAACATGTCTGTTTGTTTTGGTCTGGGTGTTTTCTATGTATAATATGTATGTATTTACAAAAAAATATGTATATATGTGTTTATCCGTTGTTTAGTACCCATAATAAAGGCTTCACGCTTAACTTAGGGCTAGATGGCGCTGTGTGAATGTCAGTGGATATTAATATATTTTATTTATTTATTTATTTGAAGGTAGCGGGTATCAGATGGATGTCGACTGATAGGGAGAAGTCTCCGTGGAATTTATTAGCGTAGGCCTTATCTAGCAATTGACAATGCGATGGTGTTCGACGACCCATTTGGTGTTGCGGTTGAGAGGTCGGCTGCAACATCAAGGGTTCCGGGTTCGATCCCGGCAGTAAACATTTGTGTGCATGAACATGTCTGTTTGTTTGTCTGGTGTTTCTATTATAATATGTATGTATTTACAAAAAAATATGTATATATGTGTTTATCCGTTGTTTAGTACCCATAATACAGGTTTCACGCTTAACTTGGGACTAGATGGCGCTGTGTTAATGTTAGTGGATATTTATTTATTAACTATTTATATATATTTTGTATCTGTGATGACATGACACACATCTGAAATGTGTAAAATTAGTGAATAATTTCTTTCTTTTGTTTTATTTTGACAACCTTGTAATGGTTGAGACGTCGGCTCTTTCACCAAGTGTTCCGGGTTCGATTTCCGGGCCGTACAAGATGGCGCTGGGTGTATGTCAGTAGATATTTATAATTTTTAGATTTTATTGAACAGGATTTTATTCATGGTTCTGATAACAAATCATGATATCCTATTTTTATGGAGGCAATTATCCTCGGCCTATCTATTCTTTGACCTTTGACTTTAATGCAAGGCTTGTTAACGTTACTAAATTCACGATAAAAGTATCGGTAATTAACGATATTTCATAATTTAAATATTTAAACGTTTCGCTAGGAAACCCAGCGATGACGTTTATAAATTATTATTATTAAGTACTTTAGTATGGGCCAGCCATTGCCAAACTTAATCGCTCGCTTCGGCCTTCGTCACATGAATGGGGGGCTAAAAAAGAGGTGAAAGAAAAATACCGTTACTAAAAGGGCTAATTTGGTATTGGTGTCAAGTATCGTTACCTGGTAACACTATCATTTATCGGTAAATCATTAATAACGTTAAGTCTAATTACCGGTAAAAGTCCATCCTAGTAACGATACCAGACTAAACGTTTCCTATGCAATTAACGTTACCTTCGAATTAAGGAGTATTTAACGGTATTCCAAGCCTTGCTTTCATCATCAGCTCATTAAACGTCCCCACCGAGGGGCACGAGCCTACCCGTGTAGGGTGATTAGGCCTAAGTCGTCTACGCGAGCCCAGTGCGGATTGGACGACTTCACGCACCTTTGAATTTCTTCGCAGGCGTGCATGAAGGTTTCCTCACGATGTTTTCCTTCACCGTTAGAGCGTCGGATAACGTATGTATATTTTCGAAAATTTGGAAACACATTGGTACGTGTCGGGATTTGATCTCAGCCCTTCCGGTAGAAGGCGACAGTACACACCATTGAGCCACCGACGCTCTTTGATGTATAAAAAATATGTTAATTTGTTGCTCCATTTCGCCGTGTATCCATTGCGACTCCAACCCTGGCTCTGTTCGCGCATATGTCAAGCGCATATTAATGCGCACAGATGCACACGTCGTCATCTTCGCGGAATCCCCGATGCATTTGGATCGGAAATGGGACAAAAAGGATGACGAACGTTTAGTGTATATATATTTAGTTAATTACAAGCGACCCGCCTACGACCTCGCTTGTGTGGTTTGTTTTTATGTCCACAGAAAGTACTCATCCTCATAAGTACTGACAAAAATTTTAGGTCATTTGAATGGCATTGACATTTGAAAAATGCAGCTTAATTTAACAGAAAATATCAACATCACCATCATCAGCTCATTGAACGTCCCTATCGAGGGGCACGAGCCTTCCCGTTCAGGGGGAATAGGCCTTAGTCTTCCACGCAGGCCCAGTGCGGGTTGGACGAATCCACGCATAACCTTTGAATCTCTTCGCAGGTGAGCGCAGGTTTTCTCACCGTACGAGCATCGGATAACGTACATATATTTTCGAAAATTCGAAAACACATTGGTACGTGGCGGGATATGAAGCCCTCAGCCCTCCTGGTAGGAGGGCAACAGTCACACCGCTGAGCCACCGACGCTTTCCTAACAGAAAATATAATAAATTAAAACCAATTTGTATTCCAATTCAAATGGGTTTTAATTTAAAACTGCCAATCTTGCTTAATTTACTATTGCTTCATGAAGTCCATTCTATCATTCATAAAAATAAACCAATGACTGTTTTGTTCCTACGAGTAGATTATATCAAAATCATTTACTATGTTGATCATGACATGAAATTTTATAAAGAAAACTAGAAAAAAATTGAAAGAAGGAAAGAAAGATTTATTTGGCACAAAATAAAAACAATAACAGATTACAGAAAATCTTAAAGGCTAGTGCCAAACAGGACCTCACTCAGCAAAGGCCCTGACACGCAAATGCATGCCTGGACGCTGATTTCAATGAAGCCCTTTTTGTGTACAGTATTACAAAAACTGAATAGTAATAACAACTAAAATAACTGATTAAAATTAATAGTATATAAAGTTAGACACGTAAGTATGTAAGTTTTGACGCAGGCCACATATTATATTAAAACCATAGAAATTATAAATAAAACAAGCCCATAGGACATGTATTTACAAAATTTATTTATATATATATACACACATATACACATAAAATATACATAAACATACATACATATATAAATATATATTTACACATACATATATATACACATACCTATGCATATAAAATACATATACCCATACATATATGTGTGCGTGCATACCATGGACATGTTGATCTCCACGCCTGCACTACTTTTTTTATCTATTTAGATTTGTATACTTAAATGTATACTTAACTGCTTAAAACTTAATTGTATACTTAACTGCTTAATAATAATTTAGATTATATTTTTACCAATACTACATATGATAAAAAATAATTGCTTTATAATTATTTGATTACAAATGATTCTGTACTTAACACAATTTTTTTGAAAAGAGTTACTACTGATTTCTTGGTGGTTTCTCCTCAGTGAAAAACTACCTCCCGAACCAGCGGAAGTGTAATTGTATAAGTAGATTATTGCTACTTTGTCTCTCTACAACGCTATCTAGTAGCATAATCAAGAAAAATAATTTGCTTTTGATAAAATAATTATAAAACAGTAGAAAATGAAAGAAACGCTTGTAAATTTGAACAAAAATTGGTAAGTCATCAACATCATCAACATCAATCACAGTCATCAACACCATCATCAGCTCATTATACGTCCCCACCGAGGGGAACGAGCCTACCTGTAACTACCGTATTAGTAAGTTAATAAGTATTAGTAATAATAATAACTTTTTTTCCCAGTGAACAGTTTCCTTTTATAGTATATAGGGATAATATTATCTGTGCTTATATCTATTACAAAATTTATTACGTAAATAAAATTGAAAAAGGAAAATAAACCAATTCGTATGGACTTCACACTAGGTTAATTCTGTCGCGCGAGGGCCAAATGCAGACTGAATTACCAGTACAGACTTATATACATCTTCGAACGATTTCATAAAGAAAATTACGAAAGGGATAAAAGGGAGCTTTATCATCATCATCATCATCATTACAGCCTAATTATGTCCACTGCTGAACGAAGGCCCTAATGATTTCCACGCGGACCGATCCCTTGCAGTTGACATCCATCTGCTACCCGCCACCTTAACCAGATCATCCGTCCATTTGGTTAAAGGGAGCTTAACATGTACATATATGTTATCTAATGTGGGGATAAATTGATGAACTTGGAAGTGTTGAGTGTGTGTCTGGGTGGCATAAGTATGATGTTTTATTTCAGAGCGATTGCTTACATTTTCAATCTAAAATTAAGGTAACTGTATATCCTACTAAATCTTAATTGGCGGCTTCTAAAATCCGCAAGCTTTAAAGAAAACATTCAGGATTAATCCGATTAAGGAAGATGCTTGTGCGGAGTAAACGATCGTCAATTCACTTACCTTCACGTGCCACGTAGTTATGTTTGTTTATCCTTTTACCTATACAGGAAGCTAGGCTGAAGTAGGGCTTAGTTGGTGTGTTAATTAAGGTTGTATTTAAAGAAAAGTTAATATGAATAGTCTAGGCTAAACCATTCAAATCGTGTACAAAGTGTTAAATGCAATGATTCTTGATAACAACTTATCATACGTGCAACTCCATATATACAAATGAGCAGTGCATACCCTGTGCGTCCAAGTAACCCGGAAAATCGCCAACATATAAAATGAGTCCCACTTATTCGCCCATTTTCCTCTACAGATTTTAAACCATAGGCGATCTGTTGTCATCAACAGCACTCAATTTGACAAAAATGTAAATTATTTATTGTTTTTGCGATTAGTGTCACTCACTTTAGATACTCCACTCATGCTCCACTCATAATATCTGACACGTCACAAATCACAGCTTAGATACATTGGTAGTTATCGAAAAAATATTGATTGATGTCGATAACAACCCGTACATAACTCACGTCGATCTAATAATTACATGGCTTAGCACAAACTCCCACAGTCAATACACTCACGCTACCTTTTTATATCCAATTTTCGCTAAACAAATCACCTGTGTCTCTCCCTGTTTCATCAAATCCCTTTATTTCCTCGGGGATTACCAGTTCACGTATACATGTCTTTGTATAACATCCACAGTCTAAATTTGTACGATATGAAATGCTGTTGTACTTAGTATATTGTATTGTTTGCAAGTGAGTATTTCTAGACTGTGTTTGCGCACACAAAATATATTCCATGTAACGAATAAAAAGAGCATCGGTGACTCAATTGTGTGGACTGTTGCCCTCTTACCGGGAGGGCTGAGGTTCAAATCCAGCCACGTACCAATTTGTTTGCAAATTTTCGAAAATATATGTACGTTATCCGACGCTTTTACGGTGAAGGAAAACATCGTGAGGAAACCGGTGCACGCCTGCGAAAAGATTCAAAGGTTATGCGTGAAGTCGTCCAACCCGTACTGGGCCCGCGTGGACGACCAAACACCCTATACGAGTAGGCTCGGGCCCCTCGGTGGGGACATTTTCTGGCACTGCATATTTTATAGTATGAAAGTTAAACTAATTGCTCATTAATCTAAGCACTTAGATTAGTAGATAAGTTAGATTAGTAGGTAAGTATGTATATGTAAATATACTTGTGACGTCATCTCGGGAGGTCTCGTCAGAATAACAGTGTTGCTGCGGCGCTTGGCGGTGCAGCAGCTTATGCTGAGGCGGGACCTTTTGACCGTATCATTTTGTCTTTTTCCTATCGTTCTGTGTTTGTATTGTTTAAAATTGTTGCTCTTTTATTTATTCTCTGTTACGTACTACTTTTTGTGTAATTTGATGTACCGTCAATAAATGATTTTTCTTTCTTTCTTTCTAGATGCCTAGTCTGTTCTATTTATTGTCATAAACTTTTTTCCTACTTTTCTATGCTCAATAAATATACGTCTACAAAGCAATAAACGAGATAACTAAAAATAAAAATACTAAAGCTAGAGTAGATAATAATTTGCAATTCAATAAATAAATTCAATCGTGCCACCTTGATAAGATGCAACTTCATAAACGGTGCAATGAAGGTAGAGTAGGGTCGACAAACACAAACACACTTTTATCTATAAATAGAATAAATCCTGCGCTAACTGAATGCTTTTATTATAAATGTGTTCCGCGATGGCAATATTTATATTATAAAGTATTTATAATATAAATACTTAATAATTCGATATAAAAATTTATATTATAAAGTATTTAAAATATAAATATTGCCATTTTTAATTACTGTTTATAAAAAATAAGAATAATAATTGGTCTACTGTTGTGGGGCTCAGTTGCCGACATTAATATAATATTTGTACTACAAAAAAGAGCTATTCGTTTTATCTACAACCTTAGACCCCGTGACTCTCTTAAGGAACTTTTTAAAGAAATAAATATAATGACTATAGCATCACAATATATTTATGAATTTAATTTACGTCCGTAAATACTATCATACCTTTAAAAAAAATTGTGACTCACACAATTTTAATACTAGGAATAGAAACAAACTTGCGTTCCAGACTTGAGACTACATAAAGTAGGGAAATCTTTATAGGAAGATGTATAAAGTTTTTCAATAAGGTACCGCAAAATATTGTCGAGTTACCTTACACATGTTTAAAGCTAGAAAAAAAACCACCTTTCTAAAAAAGGGTACTACTACACTATTGACGAATATTTATGTGATAAAAATCCGTGGTCTTAAACTGCTCAGCTATTTCAGTGTTTATGATATATTGTTACATTAAGGAAAATGAAAATGTTTTAAAAAAGTCTACACTGTTGAGTTTTCTTGATGCTTCTTTCTCAACAGGCCAAACCACTGAAGCGCTTTTTTTTCAAAGCATCAAAACTCATATTTTAGTTTAGTATTTTATTCGTTTTTTATTATATTTTTGTATATTTTTTGACGTTCATAAGTGCTTTTTGTAAGCCTAATTTGAAATAAATGTTTTGACTTTGACTTTGACATGCCATATTCAAAGGTAATTATACCTACTTTACCTACCTATGATCATAGTTTCCAACTACCAACTGCAAATGTATATTTTATAGATATGTATACAAGAAACAGTGTCATGCACTGAGAATATGAATAGGGTATGCAAAGTGAGTGACACTAATCGCAAGAACAATAAATAATTTAAAATGGGTGAATATGTACGAGTCACTTAAAGTTTTCGATTTTCCGGTCTGTCTGGACGCACAGGGTATGAACTGATATTTGCATTTATGAAGTGCATGCCACTGAAAGGCACTGATCGCGCGTCAATATAAAGTGCGTGTATGTGTATATGTGTGCGTGAATGTTTTGCGTGAGTGTTTAGAGGGATCGTGCGTAATGCGTTTTTTGTACGTCCGTGTGTGGATGTGTTTCTGAAAATGCATCAGTTGACGTATGCAGTTCAGGCCCTTTCACAATGCGCTTGTGCTGCGTAGGTACTAAGTTTTTAAATGTTTAATTGTATATCTGTGACTTCGATATGTTTTTGTAATTAATTTGAGTGATCCTAATAATTTTATTATAACTATTATTAGGGGTACCTTATTCAGAACTTCGCAGCTTGTCTTATGTATTTTCTAAGCCTTTAAGATGTAGTTTACTAACCTTAACGTGTAAGAATATTACTAATCTTATGAACCTGTTATGGTCTTATTATTGTCAGTAGTCAACTCAAAGCAAGCGTATGTTTAACTGAGCAACATTTTGTTTACAAACTTGTCGACTTTAGTTTTTGCTGACGCTGCCATGTCAGACGATGTAACAACCGATTTCCGTTATGGTTATTGGCGTCGTCTTCTATTCGAAACGTGATGTGGTATGTTATATGCAAATATCCTATATTTAATCAATAATTCTCAAAAATTAAACAACACATCAACATCATCAGCTCATTAAACGTCCCTACCGAATATACCCGCAAAGGGTGTTTGGCCTTAGTCATCCACGCGGGCCCGGTACGGATTGGGACTACACGCACAACCTTTGAATCTCTTAGTTTTAAATTACGAAAATTCGTAATCACATTGGTACGTGTCGGGATGTTAACCTGCGCCCTCCCGGTGTGACAACAGTCCACACCATTGAGCCACCGACGCTCTAATAACACATATATATACAAAAAACAACACATATATAAGGATAAATATAGATGTTGACTTCTTAGAATCGACCCTCATGTCATTTATGAGAGCCTCCCATAGTCGTTTCGCAGTGGACTTATGTCTATTATGAGAGCCTCCCATAGTCGTTTCGCAGTGGACTTATGTCTATTATGAGAGCCTCCCATAGTCGTTTCGCAGTGGACTTATGTCTATTATGATGATCATTATGACGTAGATTTGGTTAATTACGTATAAAGTTGACAAGTATTCTTAGATAACAATACCTACATAATATTAATAAGTCTATTTTATTGACAACCACTGATCATTTCATTTGGTTCCGATATGAATAATTAGCTTACCCGGGTAAACTTTGTTTCCCCTCAAAAATTATCATGTGAATTTAAAAATAAATAAATAAATATCCACCTTCATTCATACAGCGCCATCTTGCCCCAAACTAAGCATTAACTTGTAATATGGATAAACATACTTATATACTTTTTTAAAAATGGATACATATCATACATAGAAAACACCCAGACCAATACAAACAGACATGTTCATGCACATAAATATTTGTACTCCCCGGGGATAGAACCCGGAACTCTTGGTGTAATAGCCGTCGTCTGTAGTTATTAAAATGATTGATATTACGTATCCAGGAACTCAGTAGTTAAATTTAAGTGTAAGTACACTGCCTAAAAATTCAATTTATTTCCAACTCAATCATTCTAGACGGCTACCTACCGTTAAGCGTCCAACTGCAGTAAACCAATGAGATGAGGCGACGCTAGTCACCTGCCGTACAGCTTCAGTGTTTTTCTTCATAATTGAAGGCAAACAAGATGGCGCTTGTTCTATTATGTTGAGAGATTAATAGCAATGTTTGAAGTGGTTACGTCACGTCGTATTTCGGTAGTAGGGTATTTTTAGTAATCATGAATAAATAAATAAAATATTTATATAATAAGTATTACAATAAATTCATACAGTCCTGCTACAGCCCAATTAAATTACTTTTTCGGTCGATCTGAAACTAATATCAATAAATATTACATTTATAACGGGAGTTTGGGGTTATCATCATCATTAACCGTCGTCCACGCGGGCCCAGTTTTGGCCGACTTTACGCACAACCTTTGAATCTCTTCGCAGGTGTGCGCAGGTTTCCTCACGATGTTTTCCTTCACCGTAAAAGCGTCGGATAACGTATAATTACGAAAATTCGAAAACACGTGGCGTGATTTGAACCTGCGCCCTTCCCGTCGGAGGTCAACAGTCCACACCATTGAGCCACCGACGCTTTGAGTTTGGGGTATTGAAATAAATTATGTAAATAGATTTTATTTGAGCTTAGATGTCTAGCTAGCTAACTTAATATTAACTTTTAACCGAGTCAACATAAATCAAGCACAGAGCTGGCACTATGTGAATTAAAACAGATAACACATCATCAATAATCTAGAAATAACAAAGATAATGCTTATTCTTATTTATTAATTTTAGGAATTGGAATCGTCTGATTACTGCTTATTACTTTTTCAATTTGTTCAATACATTTATTATAGATATGGAAAATGAAAGCAACATGGCGCCCTATGACGTTACAGTTCCTCTCACTGTCAGTGGCACTAGAAATATATTTATTCATACCATAAGAGGACCATGGTTGGAATTTATAGGGTGTGATATTAATAGCTACCAATTGGTCATTGTGTTTTGATCAGGGGCTGTAATAAATATGGGAACAGACAGTTTTGACAAAGCTTAGGGATAACTTTAGCGCTTAGTTTTGTCCCGGATTCAAATGAAGACAGGTAATGAATTACTGGGCATTGTGAATATCATATCCCAAGTTAACTGGGATGCAATGTCTGTGCCCCTTTTTATTAATTATCTATAACATTTTATTTACGAAACATAACCTGCAAACGCCAAACCGTATTCTACAGGATTCTATAATATTTGTAATTATATAAATATTGCAATCACGAAGTCTTAATGCTTCTATTAAAAATAGTTTCAAATATTAAATTTTGCTAAAAAACACTAATTTCAAATTTAAATTTCAACCAATTTTATGCGATAAATATTAAACTACAACACCGTTAGTGAATTGTAATTTTTTTGCTCACAATTTAATGGTTACGTGCGAACAATGTCTGCATTTGAAATGGCATAAAACAGTTGCCTGTTATTTTAACAAGCTAAACGTGCAGTTATATTTAAAATAAAAATTCGTTTACATTTTAAAACGTGCTGTTATCTCGTCCGAACGGTTTAAAAGATGAAGTTACTTTATACTAAACTAGCTGTACGAGCGATTCTTCTGCGTAGAAATAAAAAAAAATATTTGACTATCGTATAGGTCTCACCTTTGGTGTCAGATAAATAAAATAAATATGAATCCACTGTTATTCTCACAGCGCCATCTAGACCTAAACTAAGCATTAAGGATGTAATATGGGTATTAAACAACGGAATAACATACTTATATACTTATTTTGTAAATACATACATATTTTATATAGAAAAAAACCCACACCAATACAAACCGACATGTTTTTATACACAAATGTTTTTACTTCCCGGGATCAAACCCGGAACCCTTGGTGTAGTAACCGACGTCTCACCATTACACCAAATAGGTAAGTATCGCGGTTCTCCGCTTTTCTTATCCAGCCTCCACTAGCAACTCAAATCAAAATATCTTTCTTCAAATAAATATTTTACAGTTAGGTACTTTTGAATCGTCAATTGTTATACTTTTATGACTCTCACCCACGAATATCCAACATCAGTGGCGTGCACAGACATTATAAGTAGGGTATGCAAAGTCAGTGACACTAATCGCAAAAACAATAAATAATTTATATTTTTGTCCAATTGAGTGCTGTTGATGACACCAAATCGTCTATAGTTTCAATTCTGTAGAGGAAAATGGGCGTATAAGTGGGAATCATTTAATATGTTGGCGATTTTCCGGGTTGTCGAGACGCACAGGATATGCACTACTTATTTGCATATATGGAGTGCACGCCACTATCCAACATCTGATTAATAAAATATGTTTTTAAAAATCAAAGATACCATTAATAATGGAAGGAAATACGTGTGAACAAAGCGTATCGTTGGTATGAGTTATCTTCAATAAGTACCTATATGTAGAAGGATGTAACCATTATAAAATATAACAATTGAACAAAAGTTCAAGATACTTACCATTACATAATATGTGAACAGGGTTCCAAGGTGTTTGCAAGGAACATGTCTGTTGGGCAAAGCCAGCTGACTAGTCTGAAGACCAACAGTGGAAATGTAGTCTCATCTAAACCAGAGATTTTGAGGGAGATTGAGAAGTTTTACAGCGAGTTATATACCGCTACACAGATTCCCGCTTCAAGCTTAGCCGAAGACCCGAGAGCTAAGTTAACCCGACATTTATCTGAGGATATCCCGGAAGTCACCTTGAGCGAGATTAGGATGGCTCTGAAACAACTTAAGCGAAATAAGGCCCCCGGAGAAGACGGAATTACCGCAGAACTTTTGAAAGCAGGTGGCACGCCAGTGCTTAAGACCCTTCAGAAGCTCTTTAATTCCGTGATCCGTGAGGGTGCGACGCCAGAGGCGTGGAGCAATGGCGTGGTGGTGCTTTTCTTCAAAAAAGGCGACAAAACCTTGCTGAAGAATTATAGACCCATCACGCTATTGAGCCACATTTACAAGTTGTTCTCCAGAGTCATCACGAACCGTCTCGCGCGTAGGTTTGATGATTTCCAGCCCCCGAACAAGCCGGGTTCCGCAAAGGCTTCAGCACCATAGACCACATACATACGCTGCGGCAGGTTATACAGAAGACTAGAGAGTATAACCGGCCATTATGCTTGGCGTTTGTGGACTATGAGAAAGCCTTTGATTCGATCGAGACTTGGGCTGTGCTTCAGGCCCTCCAACGGTGCCATATTGACTTTCGCTATATCGAAGTATTGAGATGTCTGTACGAGAGCGCTACTATGTCAGTCCGTGTACATGAAGAGCTTACACAACCTATCCAATTGCACCGAGGAGTGAGACAGGGAGACGTTATATCTCCGAAACTGTTCACAGTTGCGTTGGAAGATATGTTTAAGCTGCTCGATTGGAAAGGACTTGGCATCAACGTGAATGGCGAGTACATCACTCATCTTCGATTTGCCGATGATATAGTAGTCATGGCAGAATCCATGGAGGATTTAAGCACTATGCTCGAAACCCTAGACGGAGCTTCTCAACAGGTGGGTCTTAAAATGAACATGGACAAGACGAAAGTCATGTCTAATGCCCATGTCGTACCTATACCGATATCAGTTGGAAGTTCTGTCCTCGAAGTTGTTGACGAATATGTGTACCTGGGACAGGTAGTCCAAATGGGTAGGTCCAACTTCGAGAAGGAGGTTTCTCGTCGAATCCAATTAGGATGGGCAGCGTTCGGGAAGTTAAGGCAGATCTTTTCGTCCAAAATACCTCAGTGTCTCAAGACGAAGGTCTTTGACCAGTGTGTGTTGCCAGTTATGACATACGGAAGCGAAACGTGGTCGCTCACTAAGGGCCTCTTGAATAGACTCAAGGTTGCTCAGCGTGCTATGGAGAGGGCTATGTTAGGTGTCTCCCTACGCGATAAAATCCGAAACGATGATATCCGTAGGAGAACTAGGGTGACCGACATAGCCCAGAGGATTAGCAAGTTGAAGTGGCAGTGGGCAGGGCACATAGTGCGTAGAACCGATGGCCGATGGGGCGGAAAGGTTCTCGAGTGGCGTCCACGTAACGGAAAGCGAAGCGTAGGCCGACCCCAACCAGATGGACGGATGATCTGGTTAAGGTGGCGGGTAGCAGATGGATGTCAACTGCAAGGGATCGGTCCGCGGAAATCATTAGGGGAGGCCTTCGTTCAGCAGTGGACATAATTGGGCTGTAATGATGAAATTGATGATGACAAATATGTACCTAAATCTTAGCAAAGACACTCCAATGATACAATGGCATTCCATCAATTCGAATTATTTACCCACATCAACTGACAGCTCTTTAATTAGTGATGCGCGGCGTAAAATTTGCAAATTAGTGATGCGCGGCGTAAAAGTTGCCTTTCGATCGCAGGGTGCAGATTCAAATCCCGCCGCTTACACTACATACTATCCTTTCGGAATTTTCGAAATTATACGTACGTTTCTCCGCCGCTCTTACGGTGATGGAAAACATCGTGAGGACACCTGCGCACGGCTACAGGAAATTCAAAGGTTTTACGTGAAGTCGGCGTAGACGGACTAAGGTCTTACACCCTATAGGGCTCGTGCCCCTCGGTGGGAACATATAAATAAGCTGATAATAATAATAAATCATTTATTCAGTGCCCAATACATACAAAGTTCTTAGTCTAAATTACAGTAAGGACATGAAGGTGCCCACGTCAGCTTTATGTCGAGTACTAGTAAGCACCGCGACACTGATCTTCCGTGTGCACCGGGTGCAAAAGAGAACGCAACTGCCTGCGCCAACGCATCGAACAGTATCTATCAGATAAATAATGATACTTAATGAAATAAATACAAATTTATGTTTTTATATAATATTATATGTTAAAATACGGGCATGCATGTAATAATTAAAGTAATAAGATATACATTTAAATTCATAACAAAACGTACTTAAAATAGGTAATTTATAGAAGGGTATGTAAGGATACATATATATATATATATATTATATATATATATATATATATATATATCTAATATATATATATAAAATAAATAGACAGTGACTCATATTGTGATTTCTGGTCTGATGATGAAGTACATTGTCCTGTGGCGATGGTCTGATGACTTGCGAAGGTTGTGGGCAGGAGATAAATGCGGGATGCTCAGGATCAGAATGGTTGGCGCTCTTTAGGGTCGGCCTATGTTTAGCAGTAGACGAAACTAGAGCTGAGAGCCATCTGCGCTCGCCAATTGTCCTGTGAAGCTGTAAAGGCAAGATGGGCAAACAGCAATAAGTCATTCCGAAAAAACATACGAAAATAATGCGATTCATTAATTGATGAACATTTAACTATACAATTGAATTTGTGTCAATGTATGAGACTAATATCATTAATTGATCGACAATCACTCAACTAAAACAACACCCATCCCTAGTTCGTATGTAACATGCCCGTTAAGTAATTCCCAAGCAGCGGCATGCGTGATCACCTAACCTTTGAGGACTCGTCACTTGACCCAATTGGTTACTATTTGAGAGCTTTTACCCGTAAACTGCAATCGATGGCAGTCCGACTAGAACAATGAAGATTAAACTCTACAAGATATTGTAGAGTTGTTTTCTGAAAAGGTGGTAGAATCATAAAAAATATATAAAAAATAATTATTATTGATGATTGATGATTCAAAAGTATCTGTAAAAGATTTTTTTGAATAGAGCTATTTGAGCTTGAGTTTGCAATAAAAAAGCACTTACAAAAAAATGGCTTTACGCTATTGACGAGTTTGATGAGGTTAAAAGCCATGCCCCAAAATGTTCTGCTATACGAGTATGTTTAATTTTCCATTCGTAAATCCAATCTTTAATATAAGAAAGGCTGTGAGTTTCTCGTCCTTTTTCACTACAGCCACAACCACTGAAGTGCTTTTATTCAAGTATTTTACTTTGATAATTTGACGTTCTTAAAAATGTTTTAAGTCTAAATTGGCATTGAAACATGATAACAAGAAGAATTTAAAAGTATTTTAGGTGATACTTCATATCGTTTAATTCCTATGGTAAAAATAAGTTGATTAGTTAAGGTCTACAATCTATGGCACTATCCAGTGTTGTGTATGTCTATGGATATTAATATTTCTGATGGGAACTAGGAATTAATGTAGTAAAATTGTTGTTAAAAAACCAAACCGTACTTTACAGTTTTTTTGTTTCCAACCACAACTTTAACACCAAAAGTTTAACAACACGTCTTAACATAAAACTCTCCGAGACCAGAGAAAATGCATCGAATCAATGGAATCTAGTTTAAAGTTCTTAGATCGAGTTTGTCCTGGATGCACACTACTAGACGCATCAATATCCTTAGGAACACACTTCCAGCTAACTTATAGCTGCAGTGTGTTGCAGGTTTACTTTTTGTCTACCAAGACTTTCGTTACCCAAGGGAACTTACGGACGTTTTCTAACCTCAGATAGTAATTAGCTTTATTTACGGTATTCTTTAAAACAGAAAGTCTTTTTATATCTGCTTTGACTATTCGTTGTAATTTCATATTATTGAAAAAATTGTGAGTCATACAATTTTATTTAGGATCACTAACAAGATTTTCATTTTCACATGTTACAAATATTTTGCTTTTACAAAACCGTTCTTAATGAAATCTCACTTATAGGTTCCATTACGGCATGCATGACAACAAGTAAGTTTTTAATAAGGTAAAACAGTAAAATTAAAACATATTGATCAATAAATATAGCATTAGCATAGCATTTAATTTCAATATATAATTAAGAAGTCGGTTAAAAACAAACTAACAGTTCCAAATGTAAGACTGATGCAATTACGTAATTCATTTGTAGATTGCCTATACCTACATTGTCTTTTTATACATTTTATTTTATATTGATTATGTTATATTTCTTTTACATTAAAAATAAATTCATTCTTTTTGTCTTTTCTGTAATATTTTATACCAAACGTACCCCAAACCAAAACTAGCAATATTAGACTTCTCATTCGTTTAAAGGTACGCTTAGAATTTTAAAAAATCCTATTCAAACTACGATAATCTTTGCATTGGAAACCCGCCGCCTTAACTGCTCGGCCAACATTTCAACGTATACACAAAGTATGTCACAATGTTTTTGAAAAGCTTTCGCTGTTGCGTTTATTGGACGCTCCTTTATCAACAGGCCAAAATGCTAGAGCGCTTTTCAATCAATTCATTCTTGCTTGTGTTGTATTTAGTATTCAAACTTGAAATGCTCTCATAACCTTTGATATAGACTAACATTGTATTCGGTTATCAATAATTTAAAACAATATTGTTATTAACAAAATAATGATTAGCTGGTAATTTAATGTATTATATTTACCTATTATAAGTGCTTTTATAATTGATTTGTCTAAGTGCAACAAATGGATTTTAACTTTGACTTTGTACACTCAGACCTTCCGAATAAAGGATAATGATAAGTTGTAAAGCTAAGTAAGGTTGTGTTATGTATTCTAACGTTGAATTAGACCTGCTTGATTCGGAGTCATAATGCGATTGTGCGAAAAAACCGCTTACCAAGAAATGTCAGAGACGCATGCAAGCCTTTAGTTATTGTTTTATTTAGTACGTAAAATTATTCGTTTCAATTTCTAAGCGCATCATAGAAAGAGTACAAAATCAAAAGCACTAGTACACTACTATGTCATGATGACATGTAGCGAACGACGTAATTATGAATGAAAATTCTGCTCAACTGACCCCTAAACATGTGTTTAGGCGTCGTGTAGGCTCGTGCCCCGGTGAAGGCGTTTAATGAGCTGATGATGATGATGACTAAATATATAACACAGAATATATATATGACTCAAGGTAATAAGTTCAGTATAACTATTGTTGACATAATAATCAGCCTATAACATCTCACTACAGAGCACAGGCATTCTGCTGTGAGATTGAGAGATTGGGCGTAACCCACGATGAGGCACAATGGTTCTAAGCGTTGTTATATATGTTTTTCATTCTTGAATAACTTTTACAATATTGCAAGGATATCCAATCACAGACATATCTGCGTCCATCTTTAAAACAACAAATGAGTGTTTATATATTCATAGACAATTATCTACCTTAATTAGTGAATCGTGTTAGCTCAGAGTATTGTAGGGTTGCCCGACCCTTTTGTTACATAAATACATTAAATGGACCTTAAATTGTATTAATCTGTAACTTTACAATAGATAGAGCATGGCGATAGTCATCCGAAACAGTGTTTTGAATAAAAATTAAAAATCTTTGTCGATCCTTTTCTTAGGAAAAGGCGCGAACGTTCTTAATTCGAAGTTAACTCAATCACATATGCAGGATCCACTTGGCAGACATTATTTTGACCCAGTTCTTTATCTAAAAAAACTGAATGAATCTTATAATCTTAATCTTCTTAATCTTAATATTAATTGCTTTGTCGACAGACGTTCTATCAAAATTCATCTAGTATAGGTACTTCGCCTTGAAATAAAAATTATTTTAGAGATGTTGATAACAACACTAATGACCTAACGGCATACTGTGGTATGCCGTTCATCATCAGATACAGATCATCTTTAGTATTTCTACATTAAACACTTATTTCTGTCTGAAAGGAAATTTTAAAAAGTATGAAATAGTGTCAAACCCTTTCCAAGTAAGATTCAATAAAGTAAATTTTCTGGATAACTTAAGTACCTTTAAATGAAACTTATTTTGTTTCTGCAATCTAACGACGTCCTTACAAAGTAAATTTCAGGAAAAAGCTTTGTTTATTGTTCCACGATTGAATAAAACTAATTAATTAACATATTTAAACTTTATTACCGTTTCATAACAACTTAATTGCTAATAGGTACTTCACGCGTTCTCTTGGCCTTAATGAGATTTTAATCTAAATGACTTCCACTTTCAGTTAAACAGCAAATTAAAGAATGAGGGCTTGACATGGCATAGTTTGTTGTTTAACTTGCAACTTTGATTCCTCCATTCTTAAAAGCGTAGTCAGAATTATTTTCGAAGTAATAAATGTTAAAATAATCTCTAAAAAGAAATGCAGAAAAAAAAACTTTTCTTGTTGGATTTTTGTCAGTCGAAAACTACAATCCAGACCAGTGATACATTAAATTTGACATACATAAGTGTTCTTTAAGAAAACAAATTAGGTTAGTAATTCATTCTCACGCATAGCAACTCTACTTCCATTTTGTAATAGCCCAAACAATCGATGATAAATTGTTTAATATTTGAAAGGTTTATATTATGATTCCTTTTTCAAAGTTACGCTTCATAATTCAAAGATTCGACTTCAGTTTTATTGTCAAGTTAATTCATTATAATCACAAATAGATACCGACAAAGTATTGGAAACAGTTTAGCGATACAATAAGTTTTTACGATTATCCCCGACGAAGGGATTTCAAACGATTGAAGAATTCAATCCACTTGGATACAGTTTTTACAGCTTCTCAGAACTTGTTGCTTCGGATTTTTTAAATGTAGGCATTGAACACTCGATTAGTTTTAAGTACACCTTTAAGAGAACTAAAGTAGAGTTATATCTTTCACAGATTTTACCAGTAATTTGCGTAGGTTCCTTAATCTTAAAAACGGCCATTCTTCATATGAACTCAATCATCATCATCATCAGTCTGAAATAAATAAATCAGTAGCCACTTTCATTCACCCAACGCGAGTGACGCCTGAACAGTGGACTATTCATTTAAAACGCCTAGTGTCATTTTTACCATTGACTAGTGGCATTGATAGTAGTATATTGATGGTAATAATTTTATTAGAAGATGTACCTAGTTTTTAAGCTCAACACTGACAAGGAATTCCGCGTTCCTACACGAAAAGATACCAATCTTTTCGTGTAGCAGAAGTGTTTCTTATGCTCTTCTTTGCGCTGGAAAGAGGATACTATAGATAAGTTACTTAAAAGTGTTAAAAGACCTAACACTTATCGTATTGGAAGACGCAATATTAATATCCACGTTCCTTGCTTTCCTTTAACTGAATCTGTCGTGGCCAAGCATATTACTTACCAGGTTAGCGAATTGCACGTGCCGTTATTTTACAAATGGAAAAAAACCTTTCATCTGTTTATGGATGACGGGCCCTACACCGGAAAACTCATTTAGCCAAGGTACTCAAAGATAAAGAGACACGAGCGAAAATAGCCTTTCTAAATAACTGCGGGGACGCTCGGAAAAACGGAATATCAAAGGCTTTGCGGGCCTCGGATATTTGAAATTAAATCATGTCCGACAATACGCGGCTTTAATAATAAAACGGTCCTCGCGAAAAACTGAAAAGCGTAAATACATAGACATTTATTCAATGGAAACGGTAACAAGTAAAAATCTGATCACTTTGACTTACCTTCTGCAGAGAACAAAGCATAGCTATGGAGAGATTGAACTGTAAGATCATATTAACTGAATTATTTACAAGAGACCATGACCGAATTTTAATCGAATGAAGTTCTTTCGGGAGCGTAGGACGCCCTCTGACCCGATAGACCGACGACTTGCGAAAGGTCGCTGGTGGAGGCTGGATGAGAAAAGCAGAGGACCGAGATATCTGGCGCAATATGGGGGAGACTTATGTCCAGCAGTGGACTGCGATAGTTTGAATAGAAGTTATTTAAAATAAAAAACAGCCAATTTTATTTCATAAGACTAAGTTTATCATACCTATCTAAGATATCAATTTGAACATTTTGTTTGATCTAATTTATGAAACACTACCAGCTATGTAAAGGAACTTTTTTAATGCACTAGTAGCCAGCATTGTATAATATATTCGATATTTTAGATCAATTTAAATTTAACATACGCTGAAGATCCTTTTGCAATATTTTGATTTGCACACCATACTCTCGGATCACAAGACCATGAAGGCAGTATGTTAAGCTTTTCTTCATGTTCTGAAAAATTTACGTGTTTTTCATTCTCACTTATTCCATGCTATGGCGCATCCAGCCACTTGTATTCCTTAGCGAAAAGGGCTCAAACCTTCATTTGTAAACAGTGCGCACGGATTGCTGTCGCCTGCTCCTGACCATAGATCTAAGAGCCGGGAATAATTGGAGGTGTGCGGAGGGTGTATTCTACGCGAATATATTTGGAAGTCACCTTGTGACTTCATCAGAATTAACATATGTGCTGGACCAAAACCTTCTCTTCAACCTACTGCTGGCCATGGGCCTCCCCCATCCTGCGCCAGATATTCCGGTCCTCCGCTTTTTTTATCCGGCCTCCACTAGCGAACTTTCGCACCATTAGGCGGAAGACTTTTATTCGCTGCGCTTGCCAAGACGCTCACATAATTACTTTTATAAACGGCGTTAATTTTAGAGTTATTCACCTTGGTTTATGGGCATGGCCAAAGAAAGTATGGATGGATTGTGTAAAGATGGATATGAGTGTGAAGGGGGTCTGTGTGGATGACACATCTGATAGAGATGAATGAAAGAAAAAGATGTACTGCGCCGACCCCAAGTAATGGGATAAGGGCTGAAGAATGATAGTTCCTGGGAGGGATCCCACGCGAAGACCTCATAGTAAAAGTCACTTTCTGCAAACTATCACTAGTTTTTTTAAATATATTTTGCCTTTGCGATGTCCGCAGATGACTTCACAGCTTTACTAAGTGAAGGCGAGCACAGATGGCTCTCAGCCGACACATCATCGCACTTTTGAATTTAAGAGCAAAATTGGGAGCGAACTACCCAACGCATGACTGTTATTTCTGTTTTCATACATCACTGGCTAGGAGCTCTTTGCAAAAATAAACATTATTCAGGAATCCCGTGGACACGGGATTACAAATTCATATAAACGGCACAGGTGTCTGTCAGCGTCATGAGGAGGGTCCCCGTGACAAAAACACTGTATCGAATACCAGTATCGCTTTAATTATTTGCCACCAGCGACCCGATGGCCATTGTCTTTCTTAAGGATATATTCAGAAATGATGTTATCCATAAGAGAACTGTGCCCTGCAGTGGGCCTTTATGAACTGATGAATCTATTCATCATAATCAGTGATGACGATGAAAAGATAATATAATAACTAAAGTTACTTATATAGCTTGCTGGATCAGCGCGTTGATGGCAATGGGCTGGTCACGCATGTCACAGAACCGATAGTCGGTTGGGCTGACAAGTTCTGAAGTCTACTCCAGATCAAAGTAACAAATTAAATTCATTAAGCGGTCTCTACTCCGCTTTTATGCAGTGTAGGACGCCTCTGGCCCGATGGACTCAACTAGCTCGAGGTCGCTGAGCAAGAGGACTGGGATAAATGGGTACGAAATAAGAGATATCAATGTTCAGGAGTGAGTTGAAATAGCTTTAGATAAAAAGCGGGACCCGTTTGCCAGACTCTGCGTGGTTACTTTTTTATGCGACACACTTGGAATAATTGTTGAGGTGGGATACTACGCAAAAGGTTCTGTTTCAGCGCAGTATACACATTTATTTTTTATGATTTCGGGTATACATACATAGGTAATACCTATGTTTAATAATATCTAAGTATGTATTTAATTTCCCAAAAAGTATTATCCATTATTTAGTATAGCGTGCCAAATCCAATTTATAATGTAATTATGTATAAGATACAATGGAGACCGCATGGTCTTCTATATGAATTGTGAATTAATTGCCAACTTTTGCATATAACAGCAGTTATCGAAGTTGAAGTAATTATATATGTACATTTATTCAACTTAACCATATTTTCAAACAGAAACTTCTGCGTTGAAAGGTAGCCCCTTTATTTACCACAAGGGAGGTGTTCAACTAAATTATTCTGTTTAATTACCACAATAATAAGGGTTCTCTTAATTAGAGACGCTTAGAAGTTTTTTATTAAATTCCCTTTCCCCCTTTGAGGGGCGTTGAAACGGAGCGTTGATAAAATTGTTTTTAAAACTTGCCGTGTTTTTAAACTATTTCATTGCCGACGTTATAAAAAATAAAGCAGTGAAACTCCAAGTTCTATTCAAGAATGGTTTACTTTTTAAGTTTAAAGGTATGAATAAAACATAATATCAATAAAATGCGTAACAAAAAGCATTTGTTATTCTTTTCAAAATATAAGTTAGCAATAACTTTTTTAAGACTTAACGCTGATTAGATGAACAAGAGTGTTTTTGAATTGAATTATTTTGCGTTTGAGCTTTCAATTTAACTTGTTAACTTGTACTTACTAACAGTAGACACAAATATATTTATTGCCAAAAAGAGTACGAAAACAAATTGGCAAAAATCGGGATTTCTTATTAAAGAACACGCTTATTGATATCCACTTCAATTAAGCTCCTTTACATTTAAATACTCTCGCATAATTAATTAATGAGCCGCTCGAGTTTTGTCGAGTCGTGATGTTGCTCATTACCTTTTTTTTTGTTATGTGATAGCGGGCAAACGAGCAGGCGGCTCATCTGATGGTAAATGACGCCGAGCCCATACACTTGCAATACCAGAGGGCAAAGAAATGCGTTACCGGCCTTCTGTGAAGAATCGCTCACTTTTGAAGTTGCCAGGTCATATCGCTCGGGCTCGCCTATTTTGTTAGGTGATAGATGGTAACCTGAAACAGACAAAGACATGACGACCTATTTGTGTTATAGTAGAGATATTGGCCACTACACAAGCAGTACAATATTTTTTACATACCTGACATTCTGTTTGACTTACATGTAATACTTACATACTTTTTTTTTGGAAATACATAATTATTATACTAGCAAAACCTAGACCAATACAACATACATGTTCATACATGTGATAGGATATCTATTTATGTGTATAGGCTACACTTTGTCCAATTCTAACACTCCCACTTCCTAAATAAAGGGTGAATTTTGTATGGAGAACTCGTCTGCTCCAGCGCACCAAGTCTGCGACAGACGTGATCAACTGCCACATCAACTTGCTGATCCAGCGAGTTATATGCATTACAAAATTGAAGAAAACACGGACACCATTTAAATATGTAAAAGAGAGGAAAAACAAAAGACAGTGGATTTTTTTTTTACTTCACGTTATTTTTGTAAAAAGAGGTTGCATTAATACTAGTGACTTTGTTTGAGTACTTATTCTGTGTACTACCAATGTCTCCGATATTGAAACTTGTAAATACAATATTCAAAAGGTATAGGTTCTGCAACAAGAAACTCTTTCATAACCTGAACGTTTATATCGGATTGCTTAATCAAGGAATTTCTTTGTACCACCTGGTATCCAGAATTCAGCAATTCAAAACATTTCAATTTGAATGTCGGCTCGCGGCGACTACAAAGAAAAATCCTGTCAAGTGCAAACTGAAATTAAACATACTGGTTCCGCACATTACTGGTACATACATTTTTATATAAACATAAATACTTATAACATAATTTATGACCAAATATGCAATCACTAAATTCAGAGATTAGTCGACGGAACAAACAGCAGACAGAAATTGTAGTAAATTTTATTTGGTGTATGCACCGCATACATAATTATTCATTTGCATTTAGTAAAAACGGTTATTTATGATATATTTTTAATTTTAATTATCTTCTTTTATTTAATAGATATTAAAAGTTTATTATCTAGTTCGATGTCCTAAGATGAGAAATAAACATTTCATTTAATTGATAAAATATTCAAGTTAATATTTAAGTTCCATTTTTTTCGGATCCCTGAAAATAAATGAATACCCTAACCGTTGGACTGATTCGAGCGTACCCAGTTGGTTTGCTTGGCACATTTTATTTTCATTATTTCATGAGTGCGAAGATTTTCATTGAATCTCACAATAGATTTACACAGAATACGGAATTGTGCTTCTCTCTTCATACAGAACGTAAAACGGAGTTATCATCCTCATTAACGACTAATGGATGGGTGGTGGCTCTTTGATGTGGACTGTTTCTTCAGATCTGGAGGATGCAGATTCCGCATAAAAATGTCTTTCAGAATTTTCTTAATTTTATGTACGATTATCCGATGCGCTAAAATGAAAACATCGTGAGGAACCTGCCTACGAAGAAATTCAAAGGTTTTGCATGAAGTACGACAGTCTGGGCCCGGGTGGTAATCTAAAGCCTATATACGGGTAGGCTCGTGCCCGCTGTGGACGTTTTTAATGAGCTGATGATGATGATGAATGCCTTACGAGAACAGGGCAGTTCGCTCACCTGATGGTTGCTGATGCCTGATTTTGACGGATTCAGTTTTCAAAGCTTAAATAAACTAACTAAATGCACAATCACGAGAAACTTCAACCAATTTGTGCAAGCCGCTTGAGACATACAATTGTTCATTTAAATTTTGACCTAAACGTGTCATAAAAAGAGTACAAAATCAAAAGCACGGACTAACACTACTAAATGAGTATGACATGAAGCGAGCGACGTGATTATGAATGAAAATTCTGCCCAACTGACGCGATGGGCAGACTTTTTCCGCGGACACTTTTTGTGTGAGATTGTATAATAAACAATAAAGTAACTAGATGTTAGTTTGTTGTTTATTTATTCATTATTGGTAAAGGATCATCATCATCATCATCAGCTCATTAAACGTCCCCACCGAGGGGCACGAGCCTACCCGTATAGGGTGATTAGGCCTTAGTCGTCCACGCGGGCCCAGTGTGGATTGGACGACTATATCCATATAAAGGATAAAGGAAACTAATTCCATAAGTTTGATATTGTTTCCGTCAATACTGCAATGCGCAAGTCATCCGAGACGATAGAACGGTATTCCCGGTCTTAAACTTATTCTACGCGGTCTTAAACTTATAAACTAATGGTAGACTACGGTATTCCCGGTCTTAAACTTATTCAACGCGGTCTTAAACCTATAAACTACTGGTAGACTACATTCACGCTGGCAATGTGTCCCTACGAGGAATGTTTAAAATATATTGTATATATTTAACTTCTAGGAGTAACTATTTTTTCCCGTTATTGTGTGAAAAGAAGTGGTAACAAAACTCGAAAGAGGTAGCCTCCAATTTCTTGAGAAAATAATGTTTATTTTCACGAGGAACGTATTTTGCGAAGAGCCCTTAAACCTTTCCGTATCACGTAATTGTGTTTCTCACACGTTACGAAATTCTGTGGGTCGCCATGATGAATTTTTATATCAAGTTATTTTTAGACCTAGGCTTTAAAATTTTTAAGCTGTGTCCCGTGGTTTTACCTGCTTATTAGATATTTCCCCGCAGTAAAACGTAGCCTATGTTTTAATCCAGAATGTCAGCTAACTCCATACTAAATTTTATTAAAATCGCTTTAGCCGCTAAGACTGAAGAAGTAAAAAATATCACTCATAACAAACAGCTTTTTACAAGTATTTAGTACCTAGATAAAAAAGATAAAGATAAAAAATACTTTATTGCACGTAAAAAAAAACATACAACAACAGATTATATTTTTACAGCTTAGGTAGCAATTTCTTCCAGTCAACCTTTGGATGAAAGAACAATGCATAACGGTCAGCGGGCTAGTGCAAAACAAGTAAAATCGTTATTCTAAATAACTACAAAATTATAACAAAATAGTACATATACCAAGTACACACTACATAAATAATTAAAGAATAAACTAATAAATAGTATATAATAAACTAATACATAAACTAACTAATGGAAGATAGGTAATAACCTAGGTAGGTTATTACTAGAAAACCAAGAGATGATGAATTCTCGATACAATTCATTTCTAATATCACGACGACGCTTATTAGCGTAAAAAAGCGTTTGTAATTAATATGAACACCTTAATAAACGCTCAGAAAAATCCGAAACAATTCCCCAATGAAAAATTACACCGACAATTTAAATGTGAAACGAAAAATAATTTCCTCATTCCGTTTTGAATACAAGCCCTTCCCTTTGAGGCCGTTAATCTTGCACCAAAAAAGAATTAACTGGAAAAAAAGCTAAAAATAATTGGCTGATAAAAAAACTGTTGAGCTGGTGCCAGCAATTTATACAGGCTAATCTAAAGACGGCTCTGCAAAAGAGATTCGGCTTTTAATCTCTGATAAAAGATAAAAGGAATTGCGAAAAATAGTATTGTTCGAATAAATCATTACTGCTCAGGATAACGATTTGATTCGGAAAATCTATGGTCTATGGATCGGTAACGTCGAATATAAGTATAGCACTTAGAGAACAGAAAAGTTAAATTAAAAAAATGTATAGTACTAAAAATAAAATAGATTAGAGGAAAACTTGTAGAGGAGAATTTCTTAGTAGGCATGCGCAGGTTTCCTCACTATGTCTTCATTGTAAGAGCGTCGAATTAACGTACATATAACTTCGAAAACTCAAAACAACATTGGTAATTGACGGTATTTGAACAGCGCCCTCCAGATCGGGAGGCAACAATCCACCCATTGAATCACCGGCGCTCGACATAATATATGTTTATATAAATAAAATAATCACCATTTCGCTAAGAAGAGTGAGTTGTACTGGAGTTGTAACGTCACTAACCGTTAAGCTAAGTCCGGATTACTAAGGGTTCAAAACCGCATTAATTCGCCGCGTGTAATGGTTTTAAAAGGTGAAAACGTTGTAATGTTAGCAAATAAACAACATATCGCGGGATGGTCTACGACCGAGGGTCTTTATACCTCTTCTCCTAAAGTCATTTGGACCCAGAGGTCATTTTATTGCATTACCCCGGTAATTTTCAAAGAACAAAGGTAATTTCGGTTGAGCAATTAACCATGACAGTTAAAAATGTTTAACGTTTCCCATTACTGTTTATCTTTTGTTCTTTATTTCTCTTTGTTTTTTCGGAATTAATGTCCTGCTTCGAGAAACTCAAAGCCAGTAAGCGTAAGAATACTTAGTATTTAAAATTATTAGCTCCAAAATAAAGGCATTTAAATGTACACTGACAATCCTAAGATTGAAGCCGAGACAGACAGCTTAAACACAAGCCCTCCAAGCACGAAATTATTTATCTATTTTTTCAAATAATCTGGTGATTCAGACATAGTTAAATCTCTACTCTATCACTCTCTACTCTATCATAGAATACCATTAATTTTCGTTATAAGAAAATTAATGGTATTCTTTGATCAATTGTTATTGCGTCCCACGACAGCACAAACATCTATGAAAAAAGACCAAAGCCCTCCTTCACGTACACATACAATAGCTAGGGCCTGCTGTATTCTCACACATGTGTCAGAGTGTTAAGACTCAATTTAACCTAGTAAGCCAAAGCAGAGCTCTTTTTTATGTTACAAAGTGTAAAGACGGTCAGGATGCTCACCTAGTGGTAAGTGATACGCTTGACCGTGACAGACCGGCATTGAATGAGACAAACAACTGATACTCCATCAACGCCGCACTGCGCCCGTCACCCGAGAAACAGATGTTAGGTCTCTTATACCCGGTAATTTACTAGCTACAGTGCCCTCATCTCATCCCGAACACAGAAGTGCAAAGCACTTATATTTCACAGGACGATATCATAACCAGAGTGATAAAGCAACAATCACTGTATCTCATCCCAACAGGTTACATTCAGAACCTACTAATACAAAAACAAAAGTAAAGTAAGCAGTTTCAGAGGTGGTATTCATTTAGAAAAGTAAACGAATACTGAAACCACAGAAACTTAGGCTAGACTTAAGATTCCCGTCTGCAAAAGACACAGACTACAGAGAAGTAATTAGGCGCTGCGAAATTGAAAATTGCACGCGCGTTTGCAACCGTCTCAGCCGGAAAGTTCTAGAATCACGATTAAACAACTAACTGCTAGTTGCTAATTGAATAACGCTTAAAGCAGGGTCTTAGTCAAACGAAATTGAAGAGATGAACTTAATACGACAGCGGGCCATAAAATTAATTATATATTTATTAATTTGGCTCATTTGACTATTTTTGTGTGATTTTATCTCTTACATTTGTAAACCTTTAGTAATCAGAACCTTGGTTTTTAGATCGCTTCATGAGTTCATAACCCGGGGTCATGGGCTCGATTCCCGCGGGGAGAACTCATAGCGAAAGTAACTTTGTTAGAACATTGAAGGCCAAAAACATCTGTGTCCAATAAGATGATGAAGAAAGATAATTTCGTGCTTCAGAGACACGTTAAGCCATAGGTCACGACTACAATGATAGGATAGTAATGGTTGACACCCACCACACCGTATTGGTTATGCTGTATGGTAAGGCCTGTTACCTGCAGTGGGACGATATAGGCTGTAAGTGATATCTATACTTAGATAATAAAATGAATTAACTAAGTGCCTGGTATTTTGTGGCCCAACAAGCATATGACATCATAAACAGAGAAACTTCTTGACGAGTAGCTATTTGCGATATGCAGTTGCATTCTATTCGCCATGACTAAGTACAAAACAAGAACTTGATATATGTACTCTATACATACAAATGAAATTGGAATGTCTGTCTGTAATACTAGAATAACTGGAAACACACACACACGTTTTACTGTGGATGAAAATCTGATACCGGCATAGCCAGAAGAACATAAATAAAGCTCACGCGTTTTGGTCCCAAAACGCCACTTTGCGCGGTCTTCACATACTTCCCTAGTTTCATTTACATCCATCAATCTTTTAATACAAGCTCTTTTATTCGTCCTGCTTGGGACCCTAATCTTAAGGACTTGACAAATAATATTATATGAGAACAATATTCTGTATATATAAAGATAGATACGCCACCCGTGCCTCAAAACGAACCACCAAAGAGAATGGACAGTTTGGAGGCGTTTGCTTAGGTAAATGTACGCTCAATCGAAATATGTGTGCGTGCTGTCGCTGCATTCGGAACACTATTTTTGATTGTTTTCAGAGCATATCACGAATCTATACTATTTACATCATTGATGGTACCTAGATGATAATAGTAACAGTTAAGATATTATCAAACCAAGGATATCGGAGCAGCAATGTATCATATAAACAGTCATGTTTAAGCCAGTATTTCATTAAGATGCATGGTTATGGTTACATTTACATCAACGTAATTATTATTGATAATTAAATTTACACAGCATCGGTGGCTCAATGGTGTGGATTGTCGCCTTCCTACCGGGAAGGCTGAGGTTCAAATCCCGACACGTACCAATGTGTTTTCGAATTTTCGAAAGATATATGTACTGATTCCTGTTGTTGTTGTGCGTGAAGTCGTCCAACCCGCACTGGGCCCGCGTGGATGACTAAGGCCTATCACCCTCACCACACGGGTAGGCTCGTGCCCCTCGGCGGGGACGTATAATGAGCGGATGATGAAATTTACACATGCATTAATGAATTTATTTTTTATTCGAACCGAACCTTATTTTCTTGAACTTAAATAGGTATTTACATGTTAAATACGTAGGTACTCTAAATTCTTAAAAATAAATGTTAGATTTTGTATGTATGTACGGATAAGGGATAAGGGAGTTAGGTCCCTGTTTGTTTGTCTGTCGTCACAATAACTGCCTTCTGTAATTTTCTTCGACGCTGCATCTGTCATGGTCAGGCGTATCACTAACCACCAGATGAGCTAACGTTATGGCTTAAAATCGGAACAACCTATTTATCGATAGAAATACCAGTTACCTAAAATTCACCGATTAGTCACAGTTAAATATCAAGTGACAGCACTAGCTAATTGTCACGAGAAACTATAGAGGGCAGCGTCTCGCCGTGATTGGCATTTCGCAACTAGTTGCCAACTCGAATGGGCGTGTAAGGCAACTTTAGAACGGGGTCGCATGAACTTCAGCAATTTGTCGTTAAGAAAATTGGGTTTAGTCAGCGCGTGTGCATTGCTAACTTGGGAACGGTCTTCTTAATTAGTTCTTGCAGGATATGATAAAACGTAAAGCTAAGAGTACTTAAATATTTATTAGAATCGATGAAGCAATTGTTGTTAGTACCTACAAACCTAAAATATATGCAAAGATACTATTGAAAGATTATAATTATATTTTTATGCCTCTACCACTGATGGGTACCCACCACTCTACACCTCTACATATGTATTGTCATATATTTTAATAGTACCTTTTGCGATTTAAGAAAACACATTGGAGTAGGCATGGACGTAAAAAAATAAGGGAAGGAGTCTCACAATGGTAAAGCAACAAATATAAAGACATTTGACTCGCATGTTTCAACAGAGCCAAGGAAAAAATCTCAAAAACATGGCTTGCGTAGTAAAATGGTGCAAAAACCGAAGTGAAAAGCAAAACTCAGGAATTTCTTTTCGCAAAGGTAAATAACAAGTTGATTACATATTTCAAGTTTCATATAAAATAATATACCAAAATAGGACATTAATTCCTTTACAGAATTGAAAACATAGGCGATCTGCTGCCATCAACAGCATTCAATTTGAAAAAAATATTAAAATTTATTATTTTCGCGATTAGTGTTACTCATTTTGAATACCCTACTCATAAGCTTTGTGCACGCTACTATATATTGTACTGTACACGCTATATTGGGCGGAATCCTCTCTTTTTGACATTCAGGTGATTAAGTCAATGTCCCAACCAAATAGGGGAAAATCGCTCAGTGACCGGGAATCGAACGTTGTACCCATTAGACCACGGACTGTTCTCCCACCTGAGCTCAGATTTTTTACTCAAAAGTTACTAATGGGATAAAATATTCATTCGGTTGCATCCAGGGCATATTTTTTTTACAATGGGTTTTGCCTAGTATTACAGTGCTACTCGAACAGAAGACTTTATAAATATTAAAATTATAGATCATCATTTCATTTCCAACTTAAATCTTAACAAATGCTATAAAAATGCATATTCATAAAAAAAATCCAAATTCCTACTATGATTAAAGCCTACATATTTTATTTTATATCATAATCACAATGCCAAATAAAGCAGTTCTACATTGATCTGCGCTATCCATTGCCAGCTTACGTTAAAATATCCTTTCAGACGTGTCGACATTGCAGTAAAAATAACAGCCTCATTTTAGCTATCTAACGCGGGCATGCATACATTTAAGCCGCTGATGAAATTAGTGTTAACGCCGCAGTGTTAAAGTATACATTGCGTGACTGTAATAGCAACAAATAACCTACCTCAATAAGCTCGGAAGCATGTAAACACATTTTTTGGTATATTGAAAAACCCAACTAAACTGGCCCACCCGAAGCTATGCTCATAGGATATTATTTGGTAAAATGGCTTTAGAAAACAGGACACGACTGTCAACATACAAATTGTGAGTACACCTACAGTCGTACACATTTAATAAGTATCACTGATATCTATTTTTCTATTCAACCTATCGCAGTCCACTGCTGGACATACGTCTCCTCCATTTTGCGCCAGATATCCCGGTCCTCCGCTTTTCTCATCCAGCCTCCACCAGCGACCTTTCGCAAGTCGTCAGTCCATCGGGCCGGAGGGCGTCTTACGCTACGCTTGCCGAGACGCGGTCTCCACTCCAGAACTCATCTGCTTCAACGGCCATCGGTTCTGCGATATACGTGACCAGCCCACTGCCACTTCAACTCAATCAATCACTGATATGGTATTATATTGGCCAATTGGCAAACTCTACGCACGGCGGCTCTTCTTCCTGTACTGGCATTGGTCGGTTTCAGTGCCTTTCTGTGCCGGTATTGGTCAGTCGCTGTGCAAGTGAGATAGATAACTGATACTACTACACTTTTCACCTTACCTATGGATCAGACACATGAACATTTTTAGTCTGAGAAACCATACACCTAAAGGTTCACCCCTAAAATTGATTTAGCCCGCATGCAAAATTATGACCTCACTTCCGGTTGTAATTCTAGACATTGTTATTATAACTCATAAGATACATGAAAGAAATTTACGGGAAAATAAAGCATTCGATGAGTAGAATTGAGTATTCAAAGCTCAATTCGTTCACGTACTTTATGTCTGGTTTGATTTCAATAATAAATTCTTGTCTGCGTGGTCAAAATTCACGTAGCCCCTTATAAAGTCTGTCTCTCCTGGTTCCCCCTTAGAACCGCCATTAATGCCATATGAAGGGCGCCTGATGGTAGTCTAAATACCATAACATGCCACGCTGGCCCAGTGCATGTTTTTTCTTCTTTTCGACGTCAGTTTATTTACGCCTGAAGGTCTCAACATTCGACCCATGGTGGTTGTTGGTTGAGATATCAGGACTAAGCATCTAGGACAAAAACAAAGGAAATAGAAACTCGCTATTGGTCGTACGTGTGGTAAAGGCTTAGATGTTGATTCGCGCTATTCAGTAATTTGTCTTTTTGTTTAGAACAAGACTCAACGTTGATCTTTACTTAATTTGAGTTAAAAGGGATTGCGCTATGACGATAGATAGCGGCAACATTGTTGCCACCTTAGCCCTTTTGTAGCTAGATACAAAAGTATAGGCGAACTCCTTTTTTGAAGATTCAGCCCGCAATCAATCAATAACAGCAATCTAGCTCTTTTCCACTGCCTTGAAAATATTACCAAATTATGAAGTTTCCGACATGCTAACAAGTACTTTTTGCTTTTTCATCGGTAATGATGACCTTTTTTTAGACATGGTTATTTCAGCATTTTAGAACAGAAAATTTTTTGGTGCCATCTAGCCCTTTTTAATTTCTCAAAAAGCCCTTTTTCTAAAACTTAGGTGGCAACACTGATCGGCATCTCTTTCTAACTCTATTTAAGTAAAGATCAATGCTTGATTCTCGTTCAAGAATACGGGCCTTAGTATAACGGCACAAGCGAGTGAGGAGAAAGCAATAACTTCAATGAGTGTTCGCTGGCTTAAGATAAAAGACAACTTATTTTTTATTAATAAATACACACTAAAAATCACTACATATCAATCAACATTAGTTGACTGCTTCCTTTATGATTTTGTGCAATAAAGAATAATAAATAAATAAAATAAATAAATATCCACTGACATTCACACATCGCCATCTAGCCACATGTTAAGCGTGAAGCCTGTATTATCGAGCCGACATCTCAACCGCAACACCAAATGAGTCGTCCCAATATAACAATAATATTTCATTATATAAACAGTGTTCTGACGTGACTATTAGTTGATTGGCCTCTCAGTAGTTTTAGGACCGGGTCCCACAAATTCACGATCCGCCCCTGCTCTTAGGCTTTTGCGTAGTTTCTAGAACCATTTCCGCTCGCCACTAGCGAAGTTATTAAAGCCATCCTTGAAAACAAGACAACAAGTAAAAGTGAAAAATATATATTTATTTCCTAATAAAGCACTAAGCGCAATGATGTCAAAAAGTATTCGTGTTATGCTCACAAAACAATAGAAAAAAGTGTTCCGAATGCAGTGACAGCACACATACACATATTTCGAACACATTTACCTAAACAAAAGAGTACAAACTATACTCTCTTCGGCGGTTCGTTTTGAGGCACGGATGGCGTATCTACCTTTATGTATACATAATATCATTGACTAAGCGAATGACGGGCTTGCCAACGTGACACACTGCCATATGCGCAATATGAAGTACGTACGATCCAATCTATGATGATTACTAACAATATCGAATTAGAGCAAATTAATGAAGCATGCCTTCTTGTCAACAAACAATTCCATTATTGTCAAAGTTTATAACTTTGAGGATAACATGTTATTAATGTTGTCACGGCATGTCACGGGAAGGAATCGTGACTCCACATCACTAATCATAAATAACCCAATATAACGATGTCTGTAGCACTACTACTTATAGAAACAGGATAAGTTGGCTCGTTCCTAGGTTCCATACAAATCATCGCAACCTTGTCATGACTTACCTAGAAGTAACTAACCAAATCTTTAATACAATTTTCCATTAAAATAACAGAAATTAAACCTTTTTCCTTAAACTTAAGATGATATTCTGTATTACAAATAAGAATTTTTAGGTCTGAAAGTTTGGGTATATTTTATCAGACTAATATTATAGAATGTTTTGTATTTCATCGTATGAATGGCTAGTGATTTTAATAAAATTTACACATACATAACATAGGCTACGTTATACATAGTATATATTACTAATCTGGTTAACTGAGTTAAATATCTTATACAATGGGTAATTTAGATAAGTTTTGTTTTTTCAGCCCTTTCATAATATTTATATTTCATTAAAGACCCCCAATATTG